>JANHGO010000936.1:0-37022 GCA_024606505.1 Aquila spilogaster
AAGCTGGGAGGGGACACTCACAGCAGCTGACCCAAACTGGGGGGAGTTGGCCCTGGGGAGGTGTGGATCACTCCTCACCACGGCCAGCCCCGTGCCGCCTGCCACCGCGCTACGAGGCGACGGCACGTGCCACGGGGGCAGCAACCCCACGCGGGCAGGGGGACGCCAGCAGCGGCCGAAGGGTCTCACTGTCCTCTCCCAGGTGTCCCGGTCCCCCGAAACCCCGCGCCGGTGGCATTGGCGTTCCCGGTAGCAGCGGTGGCGGAGCTCTCCCGCGGGCTCCGGCGCAGCCGGGTTTGGCGAGCCCCGGTGTGCGACAGCCAGCCGGCGAGCGACGGGGACAAACAGCTCCCGCGTCCCCGCGCAGAGGAGAGGCGAAGGGCAGCGCTGCACACGCCGCCTCCCCCAGCCCAGGTGCAGAGCTGGGGAGCAGCTGGCGGCAGGCGAAGGGCGAGAAAGGCAGGATTTGGGGGCTGCCGGACCCACCCCCCCCCCCCCCAATCCGGCAGGGCAGCGGTGTGCGGGGGGCTGCTGCTCGGGAAGGGAGGGGGGGTGTCGCGGCGAGGAAGGCAGACGCACTGAGATGAGCTCTGCCGCTGCCCTGGATTCACTGGCTGCATCCCTTCCCCCTGCTTCTGTCCCCAAACCATCCCAGTTCCCCCGCTGCCCCGTGCCGCCGTCCCTTCCCCAGGTCACACCAAGAGAAAATCCCGGGGAGCAGGACAGGCACGTGCACCGATCACTGAACAACCCAGCAGCTGCAGAGGGGGGACGGGACCCTGCAGAGCATCCAGCGACGGGGCTTCAGCACCCCCAAAAGTCCGGGGAGCCCTTCACACCCCAGCAGGTTAAGAGTGGGGAGCCCTGGGAGCAGGATTCGGGATGACCCACCCTCCGCCTGGGCACGGCACTTCGGAAAGCGAATGCACATACATCAGGACTGGTATGATAATGCCTTGGGAGGGAGGGAAGGCAGCGCTGACATTTCAAAGAAACCTCCAAAGAAGGAAACAGAGCACAGAAAGCCAGCTGGCCTCCATCACGCTGCATCCCCGCTCCGCCAGCACCCTGGGACCACCTCAGGACACAGCCCGCCTGCCTGCGGTGCTGCTCAGCCCGGCCTCTCCCAGCCATTGCATCATTCACCTGCTCTTCCCGAAAACCGGTGCCCTGAACTTACAGCTATGCCAGTCGGTCAGCCTGCGGTAAGCGGGGTCAGCACCAGTGCCCGGCTCAGGGATGCTCCTGTGGCACAAGTGGTCCCCGCCACGAGGTTGGTGGGGAGCAGAGAGGGACGGGAACCACGTCCCCCGCACGGACAGAGGATGTGCCAAGGCGGCGGCATTGCTGCTCCCAAACACCTAAATCCACCCCTTTAGGGCACCCTGCGCCGGAGCTGCTCTCTGGGCATGGAGGAGCTGAGCGGTGCCGCCGCTGCTCTCCTCGCTGGCACGCTGCCGGCCACCAGCCACGGGGCAAGACACGCATGCACGGAGAAACCTGCCCACCGCAACACCCGCGGGCAGCACCAGCTTCGTGCCGGCGTCCGCACCTTTGGCAAACCCACCGGCGCTGGCTGTCCCCACGTCCCCGCAGCGGCAACTCACCCGCTCCTCGGTCACCACCACCCTCCGCAGCGAAGCAGCTGGGGGTCAAGGTCCCCCAACGGCCCGCGGGTGCGTGCCAGCCCCTCCGCCACGCGACAAAGCCGATGCTCACCCGGTGGCGTGGCCGCCGTGGAGGAAGGGGAGCCGTCAGCCGAAGCTGTGGCCCCTTTTGGGGACAGCAGCCCCGGGGGACAGCGTGGCAGGAGCGGGAAAGGCAGCTCCTGGGCGCGCCGGACGGCTGCAGGTAGCAGCCACAGCATCTACCTGCGGCTGCGCTGGAGGCACCGTCCCCCCCCAGTGGCAGGGTTTCGCCCCCCATCACCCCAGTTCAGTGGCACGGGGGACTGTGCTGGGCTCAGGGGCCACTCTGGGAGCCTCTAACCCGGGATCACCCCTGGCTTTGCCAGCCCAGAGCAGGCGCCGTTCTCCCTGCACCAGCTGGGCTATTTCACAGTCATTAGTATCTGGGGGTGGGCAGGGACACGGCATCCTCCACAGCCGATCAAGCAGACACACTTCAGGGCTCCGAACAGCAGCTCAGGGGTGGGGGGGTCCCCGGACCTCCCAGGAGAGCCATGGGGGAGAAGAGTCAGTGCTTTTCCTCAGGGTAACCATCAAAGAAAAACCCTCTAAACCCCCTCTTGCTTTTTCATAAAGGTAAGGAGCAAAAGAAAGGAATAAATGCAATAACTGAAGAACAAAACTTTCACTCAATGCTGCTTTTCTTCCCCCTCCCCAAAGCTGAAGTTTGTCTAGAGCAGGACAACCTTCCTGGCTCCCCCCTGCCCTTCCACAGCTCATGAAGGTCACAGCTTTCCAGCTCTCTCAAACCAGGGCTGGGGCACATCCCTCAGCAAAGCCCGAGGACCCCCCCAGTCACCGGCACACTGCGTGGGTGCCCACATCACCCTGCGGCGTGAGAAAGAGCCGCACTGGGTGTAATCCAGCCATGCCAGAGCAGCAGCAGGCAGGAGGGTAGGAGGATGGGCTGCTTTATAGCAGCTCTCGGCTGCGGCTGGGGGTGCGGGAGAGTTAACGTCACCCCAGCGGGGAAGGACCAGGTGAAATAGTGACAGGAGGGAGCAATTTGGGGCTCGGTGCATCCAGGTGCCCGCAGCCGGCTCTGGGGGAGCGGGTGCGGGAGCAGCGAGCCCCCAACACGCCTCGCCGTGGCGCAAAGCACCGGTGGGCGATGCCAGCCGTGCTTCTGCTGGGCAGGATTCCTGGCCGGCTGCCTCGGGACCCCTCCTCGTGAGGAAGGCGGGATGCACCAGCGGGGCTGGAAAAAGCCCACTGCGGGCTGGTGCAGGGTGCAGGGGGGGGTCCTCTCCAAGAGCATATGGTGAATCCGGCTCCGCCGGCTGGACGCAGCCAAGCAGCCCCCAAAACCTCCCAGCGTGCAGCAGACATCAGCTAATGGGAACCATTCCCGCACCCCGGCCCTCCCCGGGGCGTCGGGGCTCCTGGCTGTTATCTGGCGGCTGCGAGGGCGGCGAGCGGGCAGGAGGAGGGGAGGCGCAGGCTCACCGCCCAGGCGCCGGAGCCTGCCAAGCACTAAATCCAGAGCAAAGCAGCCAGGCAGGGGGGCTACGGGGAGCCCGAGAACCCCCTTCCCACCGGCCCTGCCTGGGCTGCACCGGTCGGGGTGCGATGCCGGAGCCGCAGGGCTCCCCTCCGAGCGCTCGCTACGGGCTAACACCATCCCTCCGGCTCCCAGGCTGGCTGCGTGCCAGGGGGATCCAACCCCCTCGTCCTCCCACGCCCCAACCCGAATTTCACCTCCGGCAGGCGCCTCGCCGCCCCCATCGCCCCGGCTCCTCGGTGTGGTGGGGGGGGAGCTCGGGTGGGATGGAGGGGTTACCGTCACGGCTGCTGGGCTCTGCCACCCCGGGACCGCGGCAGGCAGCAGGAGGAGGAGGAGGAGGCAAGCGGCCAAGGCTGCCTGCAACCCCCCTCCGAAGCGATAATGAAAACCCTTCGTCTGGAGGTTTCACCCGTGTTCTCGGGGCGAGCATCCAGGCGGCTCCCAAGCAAGGGGCTTGCGTGGCCACCGGCCAAACACGCCCTGCGCCTTGGCCTCCTTCCTCTGTTTTTCTAGCCCTTTCTTCACCTCTCCCTCTCCTCCTGAGCCACATCCCTCTCCTCCGACCGGAGCCCTTGAAAACCCTTTTCTCCCAGTTAACTGCAGCACTCAGCACCCACGGGAAGGGACGCGGGGTCACCCCATCACCCATGGCCCCTGCAAGGGTGCTGGCAGAGAAAATCCACCCTCAGATGAGCAAGTGCAAACTGCCAAGTCCCGTCTTGCAAGGGGAGCCCGGGGCAGGAGCAAATGCATTCTAATGCACTAATAAACCAGACCCTCCACACCCCCGGGGCCGTCCCGCTTGGCACAGGGGGTGCACAGGGCTCGGCTCTGCCCCGCGGGGCCGGCGCAGCGCATGCTCGAGATGCAATAGGAAAGAAAAAATAAAAAAATTTAAATTAAATTCTGCAGGCGCAGCGCGAGCGGGTCTGGTGGAGTCACTGCAGCCAGGGGACGAGTGCCAGCAGCTCGGCTGCTCCAGCGTCTCTGCGCGGGGCCGTCCCCAGCTCCGGCTCTCTGCCGAGCGAGGCCCCGGGCTGCCCCATCACTGCAGCTACTTCAACCCCCGTTGGATGATTCAAGCAGGAAAAAATAAAAACTAGCCCTGTGCGCTCCCCACACCCTCGGCAGGGCTGAGCTGGCCGCGGGGTGTCCTGTGCCAGCCCCGGCCCTGGCCAAAAGCCTGGTCCGCAACTCGGTGGGAAACACTGCTCGGCGTTTCCGAATTGCCCTGGACTTGGAACAGTTATATGCCAGCCCTGGGAGAGGGCAGAGAAAGGAGAGAAGGTTGGAGGGGAAGAGGAGACGGAGGCAAAGGCGGGATGGAGAGCTGCAAGAAACACTCCCGTGCCTGGCCAGGCACCGCCACGGGCTCATTAGAGCCGACCGGCAGCCCTCGAAATCCCAGCGCCTGCCGGATTTGCAGCGAGATCAGCCTCTGGGATGAAAGCAGCTTGTGGGGACTCAAAAACCAGACCTCGGTGCGGAGCCGCACGCTGAGGTTTCCCTCCGGCCCATCCCCGCGGTGCTGCCGGCTGGCCGGCTCCCACTGCTCCCAGCATGGTAGGGACCGGCAGCCGGTTCTCTTCCATAACCTCATCCCTGCCCTAATCCCGGCCCCGCCATCCAGCTGAGCAAGCATTTCCGGCACCGCGTCCATCGGGGCAGGGGGCCAGAAGGCAGCGCAGCCCTTCGTGCTAACGAAACCAGGCTCCCGCGCACGCACAGCCTCCTCCTGCGCCCGGCACGGCGCCGGCACAGCGGCAGAGCCGAGCAGCGCCCGAGCCCCTAACCACGGTGCCCGCCCGCCGCGCTCCCCCTCCGGTGCAACTGCTTCTGGGATGGGGCCAGGGAAGCAAAAGCAAAGGTTAATTTTTGCCTCCTGCCCTCGCCCGTGCTGGGCGCTGCTGTGAAACAGCCCCAAAACACAGGGTGCTGGTCCAAGCATCCGTCCCCTCTGCCACCTCACCGCCGTGACAAACTGCACGCGTCAGCTGCCACCGCGATGCCCGGGCAGGGAGCACCCCGGCTCGCCGCCCACCACCGATGCCGGAAAAAAAGCCTCCCCGGAGCAAGCAGCCTCTGGCCGGAGAGCTTTGCCCCACGCACCTCGGGAGGGTTTCGGTGTGAGAGGCTGCAAGCCAGCGAGCACCGCGGCCAGGCCAGGCTTTACCACCCGCTCCTGCGAACGCGCTCTCGCCATCAACCCTGCGATTCCTCGTGGGAGCTTTGCCGGGAGGGAAGGCGGAAAAGCCTGAGCTGGATCCGGCTGGGAAGCAGCAGGGCTGCTGTGCCGGCCTTGCTGAGCCAGGGCAAAGTCCCCGGCAAGGGCAGATGGCGGCTCCCGCAAACCCACAACCCACGTGCAACGTCACCGTCGTCACGCAGCCGGGCTGGCGCAGGAGCGATGGTGGTGGCCCTGAGCAGGGACGTCCCGGCCGGCCAGGGTCCGTGGGGACGGACGGTGGGAGAAGCCGCCGCCATCCTCGGCGCGGCGGAGCGGGACGGCCGGGAGCAGGGGGAAGTCAGGGGATTTCCAGAGAACAAAGCGGCTGCTGGCAGCCAGCATCGGCGGCAGCGGGGAGGGCGAGTCCCCCGCTCCTGCTCCAGCTGGGGTCAGGGAAAAGCACAAAAAAGCACCGGGAGTTTGTGTTTTATCTCCCTGGCAACCCCGGCTCCATCACAGGCATGGCTCGCAGGGGCGGCCCGGCTAAAACACGCTGCTGTGGGAGATGGAGAGTTCAGGGCAGGCACAGCAGCATCCCAGATACACGGGGTGACGTTTGGGGAGTGTCACAGCCGTCTGACGGGGTGGTCCAGGACCCAGGGCAGAGCAGGTGACAGTCCATGCCCTGGCAGCACTGAGTGTGTGGCCCCTGCTTTAACCATGCCACTCCGTCGTCCCTTCTTGGGGACAGAACCCAAACGCCACGTGCACGGGATCGCCAGGCTCCCCAGGCCACCGTGCCCACGAGGGACGGGGCAGCCCCACGGCAGCCGGCAGCTCTCCTGCGGCATCACTGGCCAAGGATCCTTCCCCAGCCGCGGGGTAGCCTGGGAGCGGATCCCCCAGGGGACGAGCGGGGATGAAATCGGTCATGGAGACATGCAAATGCAGACCGCGGGGCTCGGAGGTGAGGGGTGGGAGGCTGCCGGCATCTGGAGCCGGACCGCGGCAGACACCGAGAGGCACCGGGCACCAGCACGGGTGAGCGGACACAAGACATCAAGACCATTTATCGGACCAGGATGCAATCCTTCAGCCTCTCCCCCCGTGCTCCACAGCCTCCTACAAATCTGGAACCACTGTGGGGCTGCAGACCTTCCCTCTCCCTTGGCCCAGGGCTGGGGTGGCAGGGTCCCGGCTGGGCTCGGCGCTGCTGCCGAAACCCAGCCGGGGGGTACGGAGGTGCCTGGGCAGCTGCGACACCTCCGCCAAAGGTGATCCACTAATGCAGCCTCCGAGCCGCAAGCCGGACCCAGACCTGGAGGGTTTAAACCTCTTGCTAAGCTCTTTAAGAAACCACTTCCAGTGGGCAGAAATACCTGTCCCGAGCAATCGCTGGTACGAGGCATCAAACAAACACAGCCCCAACCCCTCCCCAGCCAGGTCAGGTCAGGAGCAGGGATTATGGCAGCGGCGCTGGGGAAATCCTGCTGGAACAAATCCTCAGCACCTGCTTAACCCATTGCACATGATAATCACACCGGCGTCCCGACGGCGACGGGCGCCGCGGTGCCTTCCCTGCCGTGCTCCGCGCCTGCCAGATATCCAGCTGCGTCCGTCACCGCGCCGGCCGCCCTCGGGTCCCCCGGCTGCTCTCGGCCACCGCCGGGCACCGGCCGCAGACAATGGCCCATGTGTGCCACGGCCGGGCTCCGTGCCGATGCCGCACGCACGCACGCACGCATGCAATGCATGCGGGATGCAAGGGGGCTGCGGTGCATGCAGGGGGAATGCGGGGTGCAGGGAGGATGCGATGCATGCGGGGTGCAGGGGGAATGCAGTGCATGCAAAGTGCAGGGGGGCTTCCGTGCGTGCAGGGGGGCTTCCGTGCATGCAGGGGGAGAGCAGGATGCAGGGGGGATGCAGTGCCTGCAGGGGGAATGCAGGGTGCAGAGAGGATGCAGTGCCTGCAGGGTGCAAGGGGGCTGCAGTGCATGCAAGGGGAATGCAGGGTGCAGGGAGGATGCAGTGCATGCAGGATGCAAGGGGGGTGCAGCGTATGCAGGGGGAATGCAGTGCATGCGGGATGCAGAAGGACACAGTGCATGCGGAGTGCATAGGGGCTGCAGTGCACAGAGGTCTCTTGTGCATACAGGTTGCAGAGGGCCTGCAGTGTGTGCAGAGTGGAGGGGAAGATGCAGGGGAGTACAGGGCATGCAGGGTGCTAGGGGAGCTGCAGAGCATGCCTGGTGCAGGGGGGCTGCAGGGTGATACAGTGCATACAGGTACAGGGGAGTGCAAGGGCAATGCAGGGTGCAGGGAGCTGCAGCCAGTGGGAACAAGGACTGCAGCAGAGGAGGTCTCAGTGAAGCAGGGTGGCTGAATTGCATAGAAGCATGGGAGCACCGTGGCTGCTGGTGAGGGTGATGAGCTTTTGCATGGGCAACGTGGGCAGGGTGAGTGCTTCATCTTGAGCTTGAGCCTGGAGCTTGAGGCCAGGCTGGGGGAGGGAGGGGTGGCGCTCCCATGGGGGTGGAGCAGGGCACTGAGGGCAGTGGGGTTGTTTGGGGCCATCCCTGCAGTGGCAGCAGGAGGGATGGAGCCATCACCCTTCTGGGCTGTGCTTTGGGAGCTGACCCCAACCACCCATAATGGCCGTGTGTTTCATAGATGCTTTATTGTACCATCAGCGTTGTCAGAAACACATGACTTGGTTTCACTGGCTGTACACGACGTGGAAAATCCTTCCTGATAATTATCCCTGCCATTTGGTGACCGCAGAGGTTAAACATCTGACGGCTGCTGTGCATTTATTCCTTCATTGCAAAGCAGTTGCTCTGCCTGCAGTGTGGGCCCCGAGGCACAGCGGGAAACAACCCCAAGCTGTGTTGGCATGATGCACACGGTGCACCTGGGCACACATGGGCTGCAGGGTGTGCTGACCTGCTGGCAGCGGTGCTGGCATTGCAAAAGCAATGTGAAATGGCGACTGAAGGCCATGTGGGGGACCCTGGGCAGCCTGAGCTGGTGGGGACTGCCTGCCCGTTGCGGGGGTTGCAACTGGATGATCTTTAAGGTCTCTTCCAACCTAAGCAGTCTATGGTTCTGTGACTCTGATAAGCATGCAGAAGTTCTGGGCCGTGAGCTTCAATTTAAGAGAACAACGGCTCTGAGACATATGAACCGCTTCATGGCAGTGTGTGCTGTGCTGTGGTAGATGCCAACAGAGAGAACTGTGGTTAAGGACATGGGTGAGTGTGGGGCTCCTGTGTAAGGAGACAGCAAATGGCAGAAGTATTGGACAGCATCCCCTGGCATGGGGAGAGCAGAGCTGTGTGGGCTAATAAAAGAGGATGCAGAAAGTGTATAAATTAAGATGATGACAAGGCAAAGCCATGTGATTTATTGTGCTGCTGCATGCTACTGACTACAGCTCTGATCCTGTCAGACCTGACAAGTTAATTAGAATGAGCCAGGACTGTACCCACATGGCACTGCTGATAAAACCTTGGGGCTCCGGAAGCGGCTCTGTTCACTCCATATATAGGAGGCTGCAGTCTGAGTAACGTGCGGGGCGATCCCTATCCATGCAGAGCTGATGTGAGTGGCTCAGAGGTGCTCAGAGCATCCCGAAGTGGCAGAGTCTTCCCCTCTTCTGGAGATGCCATCATTTCTTTTGCGGTTTCAGCTCTCCCTTGTTTTGACTGGCTGTCACGGCGTGACGTTGGTGGGGCTTCTTTGTTGCTCTTCCCTAGCGGAGCATTTTTCATTGTGTCTGTCTAACTGAAACCAAATGGTGGGCTGCACATGGGAATGCAGCTTGAGAAAACTGCAGATGAGAAAGGTCCTGGCTCTGTGCTGAGGATCCCTGCTGCATTGGCCCCCGCTGTCCCACCCCCTGAGCTCCTGGTGGGCGGTTTGCAGCTCACTGCTGCCCTTTATTTCTGTCTGAACATCTTCGCTTTAAAAGGATAGTAACTAAGGGAGAACGCTTTCCCATCCCAAACTTTCTCTGTTTCTTGTTCGCTCTGTCCTTCATTGTACTCATTTTGTGGAAACGTGTAGAGGCTCCTCACGATACCAGGAAGCTCTCTGGCTGCAATGGGCAGTGAAGCACAGAGCCCGTGTGAGCACCCCAACGGGAGAGGGCTGATGGGAGCTGCTCCAGCCCACGCCACGCAGAGGTTGCTGCTGGGAGCCCCGAGGGGCTGTCTGCCCTTCTCCTGTTGGTCTGAAGGTCACACACATCCACCAGTGAACCAGTGCTTCCAGGGGCAGCACCAAGCTATACCCAAAGGGTGCTGGGCAGGAGTGTGGCCTTTTAGTTTCAGCTGCTAAAGAAATGGGAGTTGGTATCAAAAGTGATGGAGTTCAGTGTCACAAGTGTGATTTTTTCCCCCTAGCCATTAAGCCACAACGTTTATCACTTAGTCACATTTTTTTCCACTGAAGAAAAGCTCAGGGAAAGGGAAGAAGGGGATTTTTCCTGACTTAGAACTACCGGCCTGTGTTTGTCTGCAGTGTTGGTGGGAAGCGGCCCCAGCTCTTGTGCTGCCTCGAAGCTCTGCTTTGCTCCATACGTGCAGCCTGGCTGTGCTTTGAGAAGATGCTCAGGGGTCTGCCGGTGCTGTGCTGTCACACATGTCACTGCTCAGTGTTTAGCTAAAGAATCAAACATTTTTCCACTCCTTTGGAATTATTACTATTCTGCCACCTCCGTGGAGACCCGTGCATTTGGTTAAACAAAGCAATAAGAAATATTACGAGTGTAACTGAATAAATAGATTTTTAAGGCCCTGAGCCTCTTAATGTTTACAAGATATTCTTAGCATATGTGAGAAGGCCCTGGGACTTATGCATATAAAGGTCAAGAAGGTATAGACACAAATAGAGCAGAATATAACTTTCTGTTCCAGCCTGCCCCTTTGATGGTCAAATCCACTCAGACGAGCGCACAGCCTGCGGAATGGGATTCTCCCACTTGTTGGGCTTGCTTCTCCTTGCATGGAAATGCGATGCTGCGCTTAGGATAGGGTAACATTGCTCCTTTGCTTGCTCTTCCATCCCTCATTCACAGTCTCCAAAGCGCTCCTGGTGCTTTGCTGCCGCAGAACTGCTGTGACAGCAGCTGGTGGGCTGGGTCCAGCACATGAATGCTTCTCCAAGAAAGCAAACTTAGGGCGAGCACACTGCAGCTGGTGCAACCTGCTGAGGGGGAGGTGGGGCTGTATTGCAGCCCTTGGCCTGTTCACACAATTCCTTTCTTCAGGCCACTTGTTCCCCACTTCCTTCAGGCTTGCAGGCTTGCCATTGTTTCAGACGCAGGTCTCCCAGCTGTTAGATGGGCATTGTGGAAAGAGCTGAGAAGGATACAGCCTTAAAACGTTGTAGCACACCATTAAGTGCATGAACGTATGGGAATACTGCTCAGGGAAACCTGGCAGCGTCCTAGAAGCCGGCGCTGCCACACGTTTGGCACCAGCCTGGGGCAGCCGTGGTGGGGCTGGGTGCTGCCTTAGTTCAGCACTTTCTCAGCTGGGAAGGAGGATCTGAGGTGCTGTGTGATGGGTGTCAGACGTGCAGGACAGACCAGATCCTGGCTTGTTTTCTAAGCTGCTCACTTAGCGCTTCTCTCTGTCATATTCAATGCAAATTAGGTTGTGCAATGACTTGTGTATTTATGACTAACTGTATGTGGCCAGAGCCACCGGTTTCTATTCGCGTCTCTCCGCTGCCCGCAGTGTGAGCACGGCAGATTGCATTAGGCCAGAGGTCTCGCTGTGCAAGCTGGACAGGGATCCTGCAAGAAACGCAGCCCTGAGTTCTGTCCTTCCAGTCACACCTGCTGAACCGCATCCTGCAAGGAGCAAGTAGGATGGGGAAGCGAGGGGCTGCGAGCACAGGTGCTGGAAATACCCTCTGGTCCCCAGCTGTAGCACTGGGCTCCCGTCTGGGGCTGCACCTCGGGCTGATGGAAACTTGCACTCCTGCATAGGCATAATACAAGAAACTCATGTTTTGGGGATGCTCAGGTAGAAAGCATAACAGTGATAGGGGCTGACGGTGGATTCTGGGCTTGTCCCAGAGCTGGGGGAGCCCCAGCTGGTGCTGACTTCTGAAAGAGGGATAATTACAATCAGCAGCGGTTGCTGCTGTAAGTTCCTGTTGCTCAGTGCTGCACAGGAATTAGTGCTGCAGGTTTACTTGGAGGATAAAAGTATCTATAAGTATGTATAAATTTCTGCAGTTATTATTAGAACAGGTATTTAAATCTTCTGGTGGTTGGGTGTCCCAGATACAAACTGATGGGAGCAGGAGAAGCCTCCTCTTGCAAATGAGTTATTTGGTAACGTTTCACCATAGGTGTTGCTGCTGTAGACGCGCTTTCTTGGGCTGGGCACGCAGTTACGCTCAACCGCTCACAGTCGACCATTTATCTGATCTTGTGCAGAAGTTAAGAATGCGTTATTTCACAAGTGTAAATGTACATGGTGAGCTGGCTGTGCCGCTGGCATTTCACAAAACAGCAGAAGAGCTCTGAGAGGCATTTTCTCTTTTAGGGCACATCCTTTGGTAACGGTTATCGATAGTTTAACTGACCTAGTGCTCAACCTGCAGTTGTTCCATTTGTTTGTGTGTTTTTGGCAAAACTCCTTTTGTCACCCCAACACACGCGTGGTATTTTGTTTAAGCCAATAAGTGGTTCTGTAGGAACTTCATACCCCTGTGGGCATCCCAGCTTGGAGCTGCAGAGCTGTGCAGCTGAGGGCTGGAGGGGACTCAACGCTCAGCACTCCCACGGGGGGTAGAAGCTGAGTGCGCTGCGTTGTAACCTCCTGAAGCTCTACCCCGACTTCTTCTGCACTGAGAGTCAATTTCTAACGTTGCTGCAGGTAAAACCAGAAATAAGTGTGATTTTCAAGGGGCGACAGGCACTGGATTTTGCTACGTAATGCCTTTAAGCTTGTATAGGCATTATTTCACTTGAAGTACTGTATAAAAGGCTTAACCTGTAGATTAAAAAAAAAATTAAACTGCAAAGCTTAACCTGAATGAGATAGGAGAGAGCAGGAGGAGAGTTCAGGGTGTGGGCATTGGGCCTGAGCACCGTGGGCACCAGGGCTGCGGTGCTGGCACTGCCTCAGAGCAAAAGGTGTTTGTTGCTGATGCACATTGGAATTTTGGCTGTTGGCATTAGCTACCCACACAGGGTGGGGACAGGAGAGGGAGAAGTCCTCAACGGAGGAAAAATGCCGGATTAAATCGTGTGTCAGTTGGTAGAAAAGACGAAAAGGAAGTGATGAGAAATGTGTGTGAGAGATGTGTCACGTTCCACTCAGAGCGGGCATGGTGTTCCCTTCTGGCTCTTTGTTTTCCTGGGGCACCGCAGTACAGAAGTGAGTAAACCTCTGCACAAGAAATGTCCCTCCCAAGGACATCTCCCGCTGTGTCTTATGCATTCCAGTTCAGACGGTGTAGGTCTGTTTTCAATGCTGTCTGGAGGTGGGTGGGAAGTGCATCTCCCTGCATCTGGAAATGTGTGAGAAATGCTTCCTCGTCAGCTGTGGCCCTTCTGGAGCTCACTTGTGCTATGGAAGCTCTCAGGCTGTCCTTGGAGCTGAGCCATGTGCTATCAGTCCCTCGAAAATCCAAGCTGATTTAATACGTAGGTCAGAAAGCGCATCCCAATTTATTTAATAGATGAGAGTTTTGTTGCCTGATTTTGTATCACTGGAGCTGCTGACCGTTTTTGGAGGTAATATAATAATAGCTTGAAGGTAATGTAATAGCTTTGTTCTCAGCACAGGGGCTAAGGATGGTGGCCAGGTATCACTGCCCCACGGGCAGGTGCAGCTCTCATTTCCAGTGGCATTAATAAATAAAGCACCTGTTGGGGAATCGGGTTATGTCTGAGCATTGCTGTTCTGGGAGAAGAATAACTAACAAGGAGCAGAGCTTCAGAGCAGAACCTACCTGTTGTGTCTCAGTGGGCTGAGCACAGACAGCACGTGCATCTCTGCTGTGATTCCAAACCAGATATTAAGCCAGAAATCCTATGGGGTGTTCCCCCCCCCCTTGCATTGTGGCCCTATACTTTCCTCCCCTCGCAGCCCTCAGGGCCTGGCCAGGGGCTGTGCTGCACCCACCTTGGGCTGCTCTCTGTGCAGCCTCGCAGCACTGAGCACTTTTGCCTCTGAAATTAAAAAGATGCCTGGATCTGACTGAATCGTACTTCGTTATCTCAGCGGGCAGCAGATTTAGGAGCTAGATCTGCAGCGAGCATTTATTAGATTGTGTGTCTTCTGGGGACAGCTAATTTTTTTTATCATCAGATTCTATGACTTAGCATCGTAATTAGCTGTTAGACACAGAGACTCCAGTCAAGAGCTGCTTTTTTCTTCTTTTTTTTTTAAGCCTGCTTGTTCCAAGAGCTTTACTGTTCTCATTTGTATGGGAGTTTTGCACAATTCAATGCCACATAGCCAGTGGAAATGACACCTGGAGTTAATCCACCAAATGCACACTGCAAGGAGAAGCTCCTCCGTCCCTGTGGGATGTCTGGTGGGACTACAGGCGCTGCTCGTTGGGTGGGGATCTGTGTGGCGTTGGTGCCACGGATAACCCCCAGTACCCAGTGAGTGTGAGGAGCAGCAGGAGCTGATTCCCCACCCTTCCACCAGGCAGAAAGTCAGCAGGGCTTCCTGCAGGCGGTGAGAGGGTGGGGAGGAAAGCTGTGAAGGAATGCAGCACGAGGGCAGTGCCCTGAGCTGTGGGACTCCCTGATTCAGCCCTTGCTTTGCCATAGACGAACGGTGTGACTTTGGTCACACATCCTCATTGTGCTTTGCCTTGGCATCCATAGGGTAACCCCAGATATTTTCTGATGAAGGGAGACCTCTCTGGACGCTGCAATATTAGGGTGTCTCGTTGCTTTGCCATAGAAGCAATAAAAAACACACAAAGCACTGAGTGAGCATTGATGCCCTTTCAAATGGAGCTCTTCTCTCCTGTGATGCTGTTTGGCTTATTACACGGGAAGGACCATTGCTGCCTGGCTCTCTCACAGCCCCGTGCCTCCATTGATCACAGTTTACTTTGGAGTCCGTTTATCTCACTGCCTCATGTTCTTGGATCAGATACAACATCCTTTGGTTCCCATTGTCCTTTTGTCTTTGTTTGTTTGGCTCTAAATACGCCATTCCCTGAGCATGGGTCCAGGTTCCCATCTCTCCCATGTGGGATCCAATCAGGGATATTGGGTCTGAAGCAATTAGTTAATGAGCATTGGCACGCACTAGGGGAACTGGGGCTGCTGATGAGTGTTTCAAGCCTTGTCAGGGCCTCTGTACTGCTTCACACTCAGCCCCCCTCCCATCTTTCTAGACCACATCAGCTCACATCATCACACAAACCCGAATCCCTGGGCCGTCGTTTGGCTTCAGATGGAGTTCTGGATGGGTGATGTATAAATAGTCCGAAATGATGCACTCACCACTATTTACAATGAGTTATTTTTCTTCTGTCCCTGAATCAAAGTTGTTGGGTTTTTCTTATCTCGAAATTATTATTAATCTTTTGATGGATTGAATGAAAATTGGGTGCTGTTGCTGGTAGCGTGGAGGTCTCTGTCAGAGCCCCTTGGCACAAAGCTTCAACAAATTCCATGCAGATGGGCAGTGATTGTGGAATGCTGCAGGCCGGTGCCTGGGCTGGCAGGGGAAATCCTACTGTTCTCTGGGTGGTGGGAGTCAGACCGCTCCTGATTTGCTTTTTGGAGCAATTTTTCAATGATTATTTCTGAATGGAAAAGGAGAGGTGTAACGCAGTTACTCACCGAGGACAGAGACAGAAAAAGAACAGCGGGACAGAGGGAGTGTGGAAGTAGGTCAGATGCACTGCAGGCTAAAAAAAAATCATTATTATGATTAGGAAAGATTAAGGAAGGCAGGAGCAAACAGCATCAAAGGAATCCAGTTTATCAAGCCATTTAAACAGGAACATTCCTTGCAAAGCGAGTTCTCCATATACCACTTCAGAGCAAAATAAGAGGAGAATGTCCCATGTTACATACTTAATACCTATCTATAATAATCCGTGAATCCTTAAAGAAACTGATTAACTGTCACGAGGAGTTAATGCTGCAGGAACTGTTGCTGCCCTTTATTGATGGAGTCCTTTCTCTTAAATTTTTCACTTTTAAAGCTGTAATTATGCAGTCAGGTCCCTGGTGAGGAGAGCACCCGGAGTTCTGTAGCACATGCTGACAGCTGTAGTCAATGGCTCCCGCGCTGCATTAGGTGCTTTGCATAAAATACAGATTCTCATCTCAAAGATTCTGCATAAAGACAATTTATGTGTGGATTTATTTAAAGTGAAGACATTAAGAACCTTTGCAATGACAAGCAAAGTCATTTCCCATAACTCCAGAGCAGCCAGAAGTCTCGGAGCTCTGACCAGCATTCCCTGCATTGCTCTGTCTCTCTTTCTCCTCTTGGTCTTTCCAGCTCTAGCTGCAGTGCACACGTGCTGTAGCAGCAAGGTGTTTCATTTTGGTGGGTTTCACTTGTTCTGTTTGCATCTAGGCAGAAACAAACACTGAAACCTCAGCCTTAACTCTGCAAGAAGAGAACATCCTTCTCCCCCAGCACGTTCTTACTGGTGTCTCCAGCAGTGGACCCTAAATGGCAAACAGTGGCACTGCCACCTGCTTTGCATGACAGACCCTGTACAGTGTGAATTCCATTGGGAACTGAGACTGTGGGGCCTGTACAGCTGAAGGTGCAGCTGGTGCGTTCTCAGCCGTGAGCTGCCATTCCTTTCTGCTGCCTCTGCCATGTTCAGGGCGATACAAATTAATGCTTCTGTCCCCGGCTGCCTGTCACCTTGTAGCTCTGACCGTGCTTTCAGGTCCAAGCACTGCCAGAACTGACTCCACGGGGCAGAGCTTTGATGCACTCTCCTCTGTTTAGGCAATAGAGTGAGTGCGTGGGGAGAACCTTCCCCCCAGTCTCGCTTTGGGTCACTTCCAAAGATTGGTTTAAGTGTTGAAACAAGATACTTACCCTTCTGTTTTGATGAAACTCCAGATCATAATGTTTTTATGCATGTTGAATGAGCCTCGCTACCGCAGCTTCAGCTCATTTTAGTCGGAGTAGAGTTTCTGGGTCAATAAAGCTACACTAAATTATACCTGGTGAGATCTGCCCTCCTATTGCTAGGTGTTTTTTGCCTGAAAATAAGAGGTGACTCAATGTCAGTGGTCTTCTGTTGCTGTGCTCCAGTGCCCTGTGAAAATCTTGGTATGGTGTTGCAAGGTTTGGCATTTCAAAGTATCTTTGCAGCGTTGGTTATTCATCCAATCTGATGGCATGTACGCTCCAAACACTTTAATTGCGTATTGGAAAGGAATAAGGAGAAATTAGGCCTTAGCATTATTAGCTGGATAGTTGGACGCTGTTCCAAAATTTGTTACTGCCTCCTGTGATTTCCTGCCAGCCCTGCATGGTTGAGATCTGCCTTCACCTTAAGCACGGGTCTTAGGCATAAAACCAGTGTGCCTAACATTTCCCATCTACCAAAAGAAAAAGCCCTACCCACTGACTATGGTTTAAGACTCAGTATTTGTGAAGAACACTGCAGTGCTTTGAGAGCTGCTGAATTAATGGCAAGGCTTGCCATTATTGTTGTTGTTCCACCTTTAAGCTGTCAGATCGTATAAGTCTCAGCAGATGCCTTAAAGCACTGTGTGCAGATGAAAGCCCTCTAAAGGAACAAATTCCCCTTTCCTTCATCTTGGAATAATGTGTCATAACTGCATGGGAAGATAGGACAGCTATTAGTGAAAAGGAGGTATAAAGGAACAGGAAAGAACCTAATGCAGCACTAGAAAAGGAAGAGATAGGAGACAGCACTTCATCCAAAATGATAATGAAACACAAAGTCTATTACATTGTGTTGCCCAGAAATCAATCTTGTAACACTGGTGATTTACCTGCTTGCATTCTGCTTTCCCAAATTCCTTGCTAGAGCCTGGTCCAGAACTTCTCAAGATCTTTCCAAGGCAGCTGCTGTGTGCACTGCACTGCAAATGGCTGTGACATATCTGCAGCGTTTTGATGAAATTACTGGAACCGGAATCGCTGGTGGTGCAATTATTCCTCATGTAGACGTCTTAATTACAGCACTGAGATGTTATGGGGTTAATTAATTGTTGCTTATTAAGTGCTTTGAGACTATTGAATGAAAGATGCCACGTATATGCAAAGGGTGATCATTAGTTACTACCAGTAGCGCTTCCAGTTATTTGTAGGCTAAAAACATTGAATTGTGAAACGTTACATTTGCAGTCTAGTGGTGTATTTCAGGTTGCAAGCTAAAATCCTGAGTCTACACTTTGTATGCACGCTCTGAACTGCGGCTTGTGGGAGCACTCCCATCAGTTTCTATTGGAACAGAAGAGATTGCGTGGGAGGAGGTTCCTCAGCTTTCGGTAAAACCAGTAGGAAATGGAAGAACTCACAGACATATCGAGATACTGGCGTTAATTTCATTATTTTTAAGCTACAGTCATTGAGCAGCATCCGTCTGCATGTGTGCAGCTATTGCAGTTGCATTGTCTTCGGAGCTGCCTTCTCCTTTTTAGGCTTTTTCCTAAATATCTTCTGTATCAGCAGCAGCTGTAGTCTTGCCCGTGGGCACGGCCAATGTATCCGTGCTGAAAACCAGGCTGCAGAAGCTCTGGTATTTATCCTGGCACACAGTGCTATGTCTAGAGAGACAATTCATCAGTTCTCAGTACTTAATAACTCAGTGTGTCAAAATATGAGCTGTTCAATTACTGGAATTTCAGAGATCACTCTGTTCCATGTGCTTCTCTTTGCTGCATTTATTCTTTCTTTTATTAGGGAAGAAATGCTTTTGCTGATGAGAAAAAACACAAAGTGCCTCAAAAAGATCAGTTCAGTTCCTGGCTGTGCGATTATTTGTCTCCATCCCAGAGACAAACCCACTTACTGTGGAGTTTGTGAAGTCTCTGTAATGCCTAAAGGTGGAAGGGGTTCTTTGGTGGTGGTGGTGGTGGTGTTATTTAGTTTTGGGATGAAGTGCCATGTGAAGAATAACCCAAATGGCAGACAATTATGAGAAACCTAAGTCTAAGAGGCTCCTCCCAATTCACTGGCATTATCCCCTGGGAAGTTTTCACCAGTTGTAATGGGCTGAAACCTTTTCACAAGGAAAAGCTTCACCACGAGGAAGGACCTATCTTCCAGACCGATAGCTCATGTGATCTGCTTTTTGCATGATTTGGCTTTGATTCTGGAGAATGAAGAACCACAGGTTGGGCGTTTGAAGGCACCAGTCGCTTCTGAAGGTGCAGGACTAGTTGTGCGCAGGTTACGAGCAGGATTCAGTACGTCTGATCCAATAAACCTCCCTGGGGAAAGGCCGTTGTCGTTCTCCTGTGAGCACACAGCAGCCGGCACTGCCAGGTTGAGGTGTGCAACTGAGAATCTGAGATGTTTCTGCAGAACAGATGGTAATAGAAGGAAAACCCTAACAAGGATGCAGTTCAAACTTTATGTTATGATGTTGCAGTCTGGATCTATAATAATATTAGCAAGGAAACAGGGAATCCTGGCTTCAAAAGCAGGACTGGGAAGGAAGTTAGGGCAGATCTCATTGCAGAGCTCATACACCTTGAGCTGCTCAGTCTTATGAAACATTGCAAATGTTATGGCTAATAGCAAAGTACATTTGACACGGCTGATGGAGAAGTATGGCTGAGAGAAGAACATTTGTCTCAGTTACCGCTACAGCCCAGAAAGACAAAAAAGTCCTGTGCTGCAATTGTTTTGACTCAGAATAATTATCTTTCCTTGCATGCTCTCTCTTTCTTGGACTCTGTTCACCTGTCAGCCAAGGTGAGCTGCCGGGCAGAGCAGAGTGAGGATGGCTTGGTGCCCGTCTTTGTAGGCGAAAGACTATTTTATTTAATCTTTCTGGACAGTGTGTTTCCATTTCTATCACTCTAGGGGATCTGGAAACCGAGGCGGCCAGCAGGGCAGGCCTCCTGCTCTCAGAGGTGTCTGCCGGGTGGAAATGAACCATCGTGGCCAAGTTCTGTGTTCCACTGAGCCCACACAATTAATGTTCCCATTGTGGCGGTGTTTAGAGACACAGCAGTCCCCCTGGGTGAGATGCTGCATGGGTCACGTGAGAGCCCAAAAGAGCACACATTTCCCAAAGGCATGGTGGAAATGCAAACTGGTTTCCTACAGATGAGTTATCACACAGTGACTTACTAAAGATATACAAATATAGAATATAAGTATAATTATACTGCATATAAAAACTGCAGTGTCTGCTTTGCTATCTTACCCATGAAACTATTCTTTCTGCTAATATTCAGCTCCTGCTCATTGGATTGAAGTGATGGTGAAAGCATCTGCAATGTGATTAGCAGTCTCAGTGCAAAACAGCCTTTTCGCAAGGTACTATGGCGGTCTATTGTGTTGCTCCTGCCTCAGCTGCACACCCCCACCACCTCATCTCTATTTTCGCTGCTTAGTCAGCAGGTTCTAAAACACATTTGAAGCAAGGATGAAAGCAAACAGCCCTAAAAGTGCTGACTTCTTGAAGCGCTGCGCCCCATCACGCCAGCACCCAGGGACAGCAGTACACCCAACACCTTCCTCGTAGCAGACTTTCATCTCCGTCTGAAGGCAGACACGTGCAAAAGGGAAAACAATTTACTAACAGCAATGCTAAAAATAAAATGCTTAGAAGAAGGAACACCTTATTCACCATAAAGTAGGTATCATACAGAACAAAGAGCAAAAAAGCAAAACCGTGGTCCTTTTTTCCCTTCTCTGAATATATTTTTTGAAGGCTTTGATAAATCAGACTGCAGCATTAACCTCTCGGGGCCGGGAGGAATGCAAACTGCAGTCAGCTTCTCCTGTCTCCCATTGCTCAGAGGTGCTCTCTCTCGTGGTTTTGTATCCTTGGGTAGAACAAACCCGGTCAGCCAGTTCCAGTCCAACAGGGAACGTGCTCCGCGTGCCTGATTCCAGAGCTGTGTTCTCCTGGGAGCCCTTTGGCATTCCCAGTGGTAGTACCGTGCTGCTCCTTCTCCTATTTGTCATGTGCTTCTGCTCATGTCCTCTTTGTGCGAGCTCTGTGCATTGGGTGGAACCCCGTCCTGCAGACACCTCACTGTGCTCCTGCCAGAAGGAAAAGCACGATCTGCTGGGCTGCTGCCCGCTTGCCCTCCCCATCTTGCTGCACGGAATGCCCTCTGCAGGAGCTGCTGAGAGAAGGCTGTATCCTCATGCCTTTCAGACTGCCATTTTCTTTCTACCAAGCACAGATCTCCCACTTCCTGGAGTCATTTAATTTGAATTGAGGACTTGAGGCCTCTGCACAGGTAATAACCTTTTGATTAAAAGAAGCTTATCAGAGCAAATGAGAATGGGTATTGTGGCTACTTCTTCTTTTCTTGGACTTGCTGTTTCTCCATCTGGCTGGGGCTCCTGCTGGTTCTGGTTTTGCCTTTCCTACCTTGGCATGGTCAGCCCAAATGGAGGGCTCACATCTTGCTTCCTTCACTGTGAGCTTCTCCGTGGCGCACCCAGCTGAACAGGATCAGAGAGCCCACATTCAGTGGGTAACACCTACAGACCAAGGCAGAAAAAGAGCCCAGTAAAAACCAAACCAAATAAACACCCCAAAAAAGGTCCTTCTGCTTCAGTGCTCAGTGATGCTTCTTACTTACACAGCTGAGCATAGGACTGAAGCTTTCAATGCCTTAGAGAAAGCACTAATACTGATTCATCCAACGGTGTTTCTTTAAATTGGTTTAATGTTTTCAATGCAGAGTCTTGGGGGTCATATATGTATGTAGGTCAGCATTCTTCCCTATTTCATATCTGGGGAAACTGAGATACAGGAAGGGCAGAGGACATGCTCAAGATCACAGAATCAGAGCTGAGTATGTCAAGAACAACAGGATGGCCTCATTTGGGGCCAATTAACACCATGCTAAATTCACCGTATTTCCCACAGTTGTTTCTCTTGGTATGAGAAGTTCAGCTGTTATGCCTTTATTATCAGAGTGTTCATTTATTCCCTTTCCACAGGGAAGATGGATTTGTGGAAGACCCTGTGGACCTCTGGGGTGTCTAGAGAGCACTTCTTAAAGAGTGAAGGCTTGTCTAGCTTGTTCCCATTTGTTTTACTGTGACCTGTGAAAGAGACCCTAAAGGAGAGAGAAGAGAGGATGTGATGCTGTGACATGTGGCTTAGTGTGCTATAAACCAGCTCTTGCTGTAGGGCTCTGGAAAAGGGAGGAGAGACTGTCAGAACTGGAGAGAGGGCTGGTGTGAGTGGGAAAAGAGGGGGCTGAAATGGTGGGAGAGAAAGAGATGGGAAGAGGGCTAGAAAAATATGTGAGCGTGAGAGGTTCAAAGACATTCTTTGGCTTCTGCCTCCTGTGCCTGTGCTGGCTCAGACAGTGCTGAGGCCTGAAGACCTCTTAATCTACATTTCCTTTTCCTCTTTCGCTGGGAATGGTAGAGTCATGTGTAAGTGACCCCTCTCTCCCCCTCTTTCCCTCTCCGTTTCCTTTCCCAGCAGTGTCTCTCTGGGATATGCAGCCATCTGGATGTTTTTTGCTGCATGAGCTGAACTCTAAGATGTATTCTCTGGAATCCTGGTTTTATGATTTCTCTACCATTCCTTTGCATTTTCTACATGTCTCATTTGCCCCTCTTGAGCTACTGTTGCATCAGTGCACTCTGTCTTCATGTACTTTCATGTTTCCTCCTCTCCCCAGAGCTTTTCAACATTCCTCTTTAGTTTCTATTACTTTTATTCCATTTTTTTCTCATGTTTCTGTGCTTCCTGTTAGCACAGGGAGCACCATCCCTCTCCAAAGCAGTTCCCTGCACAGAAACACCACCTCTCCTGCTATGATCCCATCCATCCAGGTCGGGGCATTGACCTCAGGGCATTGCTGGAGGCGGAAGGGGAAGATGCAAACGATTCCAGAGGAAGTTCAGCCTTGAAGTTCAGCACTGGGATAACAGCAAGAATCCTTAGCCTGTCTCCCTTTGTGCTTTGAGGAAAATGCACAGCACAGTCTGCTTAACTCCTTCACTTCCAGAAGCAGGCATCAGTGCTGGGAGAGAGATAAGGGAACAGAAATGATGGCCTTCCATGAGAAGTCTATTCATTCTGTATTTTAAGATGTACTAAAAATTAAATAGCAAAGTAGAAGTCTGTCCTGGGTACTTTTGTGCTCCTTTCATCTTCCAGGATAAATCAGAAGATAATCTTAACCACACTGCTGCTGCAAAGGCTTGATGGACTTCTCACTAAGGAATGGATTGATGCTGTGGAATGAAACTTTTGGTTGTGTCTGATGTGGAGATGGACTGGGAGTATTACAGGGCTGTCATTCTCCTTGGGACTTGTTGAGTGATTTCCTTTTTCTTCCTTTCCTCCTGCTGTAACAGTGAACTTATCATAGGCTATTACTTGGGCTGGACATGGTCAGGGCAGAGCTGGGGGTAAAGCTGATGCTTCTTATACCATGACAAGTGTTCTATGCAATGAGTAGTGTGCAGGGGGTGTGCTGGGATCTGTGCCCAGGAGGCTGAATGGCCACTGACAGCTTCACAGTGGCAAAGGATACGGACCCAGAATAATTAAGCAACTGCGTCTCATTGCAGCTCATGACGGTTTCCAGATGCTGCTCTAAGTGATTCCAGATGTGCTCTTCAGGACCTCTGGTAGTTGAGAGCATCCATGCATTGAGAGAACAGAGCTCCATCCCCCTTTGTGGCACCACTGTCTTTCTCCTTCAGACTTATGTGGTGGGGGTGAGTTCAGAAGCCCTGGAAAGTGCCCTCAAAGGGCAAAGCCTTTTACACATCCCTCCCCTCGCCACAGCCTTCCTGGAGCTCACAGTTGCACACTGCTGCACAGCTGTCCAAAGCACAAAGGTTTTTCTCTGGATATTCTCTATAAAACCATTTACTTCCTTAAGCACAATTACTTTCAGGGTCCCGCAGAGGAAGAGGGCAGTACGGGACACGGACCCACACGGACCTTTGTGATGCAGCACCCAGCAGCACGGGGCAGGCTGCTCTCTGCTGCCTCATGCCTGGCCGGACACCTCCCTCTGCTGTTCCTTGCCTGCTTGGCATCCCCACGCTGAGCTTGCCGTGGTTTTTTGGTTTGCTTGGTTGTTTGTTTTTAATGACGATATATGCAGTCAGTCTCGAAGATATGAAAGGCTTTTTGTTGTCCCCCCACTTCTAGGCCGAGATTGGTTTATATTTTAGGGTTTTTAAAGTAACAAATGCAATGATATAATTACGGGGGAAAAAGGGGAGGAAGAAGGGAAGAAGATGACATGGGAAAATGTTACTCATGTTCTTTTGAGCTCCTTCACCCTTCCATCCAACCCATCAGGTGTGGGGCTGGTAGTTGTACTGAGATATTCCCTCTGCCTCCTGCACAGGAGCTGATAGCATGGGAAAGGTGTTATTTGGGGGGGGGAGAGGGGAGGGAGGGGTTTCTACAGAGACATAGAATGCCGTTAGATTGTTAAATCTCAGTGCAATGGACAGTTTTTATTGCACAGTGATTCAGCATCCAGCGCTGGGGGTGCTCATCCCGGCGGGATGCCGTCCTATGAAAAGCATCTGCTGCGTTCCAGAACAAAAATAGCCACAATAATAATAACAACAGTAGGGTAGAAAGAAAACAGACAAATGCGAGGTGGAAGACGCCATTCGGTGATGATTTTGCCCATTCTGGTGCAGATACTCAGCTCGAATCCTTCAGCAAAGCCCAGGGACGTTTTCCTCTTTTATTTTCTCAGCTTCCCTTGGCTTGGAGTGATGCTCCTGACTCCTGGAGCAGGGGCTGTGTGGATTGCTGTCTGGTGGGAGGCACGGCTGCCTCAATTCACTTGTGCATCTTGGTCTGTACATGGCATTGTGTGTACCTCAGCAGGACAGCAGCGCATTGGAAACTAAAGCTGAATGCATTGACATTGGACCTTAACCTTCTATTTTGCAGTGGCACATCTCAGAAGATGAGTACTCTCTGTTTCATGATGCTGTTGGATGAAGGCTCTGTGGACACTTCTGAAGGTGCTGTTTCAGCCCCAAAGAAGTAACCCGAGGAGTTCAAGGACACCTTGATCCAGACATGTACAGGGTATGTGCTTTAATGCTGTTGATATGTTGCTATTGCTTGATGCAGAGTGTGACTTGAACACTGAGAAGAGACCTTGAATTACAATTTTGCCCATGGGAGAAAGTGTATGGCAGTTTTTGAGATGAGATTGGGTAGTCCTATCTGGATACATTTGTTAGGAGCCATACAGGTACAAAACCGATGTGCAGCATCTTACAGCGAAGTTGGCTGTGATGGTTTAGTTTTTAACTGAAAATATACTGCCCCAAATTGACTTGATCCACACGAAATATAAATCTGACTGCGGCCATCCACCGTTCTGCAGTGCTTTGAGGAAAATTAGACTTCGACTTAAGGCTGAGGAATTGTGTGCGGACTGAGTTGGAGTGAAGAGTTCCAAGAGAGTTCTCCTCCTGGGACACATGGGTGTGATTGATGAGCTCGTTACTGCCTGTGATGAAAAGCTGTCCAGGAATAGGGGTACACAGGATGTTCCTGATATGCAGGAACTGACTGTAAGGCCGCTAGTGACTTAGATAAAAGGAAGTAGAAGAAATGAGGAAACTAGAATTAGACAAGGTGGTTTCTATAATGAGCATGGAAGATTCATTCCAGACTCATTTCCCAGACTTCTTTTCCCCTATTGTACACGGCAAGAAGCAAATCTGCACCTAACATTGCATTACCGTGAGCTATTGCTTTTCTGAGTCGTAATAAGTTCTTTGTGCAGAAGGCGATAGACAGAAGACAGTGGCGATAGTTTTATTTGGTCTGCATGGTGAACCTGTCCTTGGCTCATCAGGAGATGAGGGAAAAAGCTCTATTTGGTGAGTAGAGATCCTGTGGGGAAGGACTAGGACATGGCATCCGGTTGCATTTGGAGCATTGCTCTGAAAATCACTCTTATTTCCCCAGACAAATCTCATCCCTCATCTCTGCCTCCAGTTCCGTGCACGTAAAGGGAAATGCTGGTGTTGTGTGATCTGTGGAGACTGCGAGAGTGAATCCACCAGCACTTGTAGGGCACCCAAATTCCATGGTAGTGTGCTCAAAGAAAAGCCAACCAAGTAAGAAAGCGATGAATAACACAGACCAATCCAAACCATTCCTTGGAAGTGGTACAACACAGTTTTAGTGACTCATGGGATCGAGCAGTGTAAAATAGCACCATAGTTTCGGGTAGAACAATAGTTTTACATTGCGTCATGCACCAAGTGCTCCCAGACTTAGGCACGAGAACACAGCTTTGTATTCTGCACACGTGTGCTTCGCAGCCTTCTGCCTCTTTGCTCCATGAAGACTTAAGGGGGTGGTATTCCATCTTTGCAGCAAAGCCAGCATTTCTTCCTGAAGATTAGTAATTAGATCCTGCGGCAGCTCTCAGATATTTTGATGATGTCCTTTAAAAGCATCTTAGATTAGATAGTCAGATAGGAATGCATGATAATACACCGAGCAGACAGGGCCATGTGCTGAGTTACTCGTTATCTCTTCAATCCGTTTTGAGTTGTGTGAACATGCCGACACTGAGAAGGGGAAAAAGTAAAGTGGGCTTCTTAAAAATAATCCTAGTTTTTGCTCTCTTTAATTGATTATATGCATATGTCACCATAGAACAATTCAGAAGAAAAGGAGAAGGAGCGCGTCACCTTTTCCCTCTTGTCTTTTGCTGGCTTCCGTACAGAAAGGCGACTTGGAATAGGCAGGTTTCAATGCGGTTTCAGTGCTCTGGAAATCTGAATTATACAGGTTCGTTGTTAATGGGCCCTGCGTGAAACACCAGCTCTGACACTACTGAGCCAGGCTGTGCTTTAGCTGACTTCAGTGGGAGCTCTGCAGCCTCCAGATACAGGACTGGGCATTTGTAGAGGGAACCTGATCCCAAAAAGGCGCTGCGGGATGCCATTCACAGTTATGACTAGAAATGTCCCAGGAATGCGTGGGGAAGGATGAGTGCACTGTCTGCCTCAGATAGTGCCAGTGCGGTCTCCGGCTCTCTCAGAAGCAGCCAGATGGCATTGTCTTCTTTTCCCAGTGATTTTGATTTGATAAGGTCATCTTTTCCAAGCACTCAGCAGCAACAGCTCCTGTGCTCAGTTTGGCTGCAGAGGAGCTGGGAGTGGGGCACCGTCTCACTTGAATCGTTTCTGTGGGATTCTTTCAGAATTTGCTGCTGATCCCATTCCCCAGTGCCACCACCCAGCAGCTTTGCAGCCTGACATCCAAGTTCCCACTCCCATCTATTTCCAGGCTCTGCAACTGCCCTCAGGCAGCAGAAGAGCCCCTACAAGAAGTTCGGTGGAGTAATTGTAAAGGTTGGAGATCACTGTTACAAAGGCATAACACCACTGCAGTACCAGTAGAATCATTACCAGGTTACGTTAGCCAACAAGTCACCGATTGGGTTTATCTCCTTAAGTTATCTGCAGTCGCGCTTTGGTTTTTCTCCTGGCACACAGAGTTTCTGACCTGTGACGAGCTCCGGGCTTTATTGTCACGGAGCCCCAGCCCAGCCGCGGATTAACCCAATACATCAACCCGAACAGGACTTGCAGCCGCTCGTGTTGCCAGAAGAGGGAACTGCAGCTCCATCTCCCAACAGCTGCCGCAGCACTGCAGCAGGCAGCCCGGCCATGGCCTCGGGTGCACGCAGCCCTTCGCCTTTCTCCAGGCAACTGCTGGGAAGAGCCCTTGGTAACCTCCGGAGGGGATTCGTTGTTCTATCGGGTCCTTTTTTTTTATTGCCTGAACACAGTGATCTCAATGTCACATCAGGTCTGACGGGACTTCAAGTACTCATTTAAAATCATAACAGTTTTATTATTACGGGCTGTGTTTGACTGAAGCTCCTGGTGCTTGTTAGATCAGCCTTCTGCTGCTCTAGTTCCGCAGCAGTCCGGTCAGAGTTCATCTGACAGATGTGATTGTGTTCTTAGTACCGATGCTCGGGAACCAGCACTGCGAGCCCTGCAATGAATTCCTGCACCAGGGGAGCCTCAGGTGGACACTGGGGCTGAGGGGGAAGAAACTCCTGGGTGAGGTTCTCTGGGGGTTCTCAGGTGCCCCTGTTCTGAAGGCACACTCGCAGGGTCGGAAGTCACATTGCTTCTCACTCCTCCTCCCTTTGGGTTTGCTCGGTGAGTCCTACAGCAAATCAGTATATAGTGCGTTCATTGCAAAGGAAGGAGTGAGCTTAATGCTCACAGGAACAGAGGATTTTCCTGACTTCTGGACAGGAGAGGTCTGGAATCAGGGCAGGGAAGCAGAACTACAGGCAAGAAAAGTAGTAAGGCAGGGCAAATCTAGGTACAACCTCATAGCTTCAACTGGAAGGTGTTAGAAATATGGTGCAAGTAGGCTGGCATCAATTCTCCAGGCAAAGTAAAAGATCTACGTGCACTGGGAAGTGAGATAGAAATGTTGTGTTCCAGGGAGCTGGCTGAGCAGAGGACAGCAATGAGAAAGGTAAGGATGTGCTGCAGCTTCCTGGGGTCACAGGGCTGGCAAGGGGCAGCGGCAGGAATCACATTCATCTCCTGAAACAGTTGTTTGTGGATGGTGCTGTGCCTTCCTAGAGCACAGCAATGATCATTTATTAATTGTTCAGTTCAGCAACAGATCCTTCTCTGCTTCTCTACTACTCCCTTTACCCAGGATCCCAAACCACAACAAATCCTCATCTTTGTTGGGAAGAAAAGTCTTCAGAGAGATTCATAGCCTTAAATGTAATGGAAACATTTGCTAATGAATGAGCCCTCATTATAAGTTATAAGGAAATGCTTAATTGACAGTGGCCACCGGATAACAGGGTTTAATTAATAAATCTAGGTGGCGTCATGTACACCACAGGAAGGGATTACAGGGGTTAATGTGTCTGCCTGCTGGACTTTTATGGAAGAGTTGTGTTGCCTGTCTTTTAACATGAACAACCCGCGTGTCTGCAACCCGGCACTTCCAAATGAGAGTCAATCAGTTACGGGAACACAGCAGCCCTGTGTGAATGTTTGAACACAGGTTGGATGGCATCCGAGGCCGAAGCAGACCAAAGCAAGGTTTGTTTTCTTGCCTCTTTAGCCAGCAGCTGGGTTCCTGTGTCCTTTGCACTATGGTGCTATCTGTTCTAAGCACACACACCACCCTATGTTTGATATATCAGTCTTCTCAAACTTCGCATCTTTAAGCCCGGTTCATTAGTGCCTCATGCTGCCAGCAGCGCCAGCTCCAGGCTGCTTCAGCAGCGGGGCATGCAGAGCAGGCACTCCCAGCTGATGGAAGCTGATACCTTTATTGAAAAGTCAGGGAAGCTGTGTTGACCTCTCTCTCCTAATCCAGAGGCTCTATATTCAGCGGGAAACCAAGCTCTGGAGATCCCACTGAAGTCTGTCCCAGAAGACTGCTGTTGTTCCAACCTGCAAGCCGGTCTGTAGTGTGGTGTGAAGAGGTCAGAAAGAGTCCAAGACTCCTGACCAGTGTGTCCTTTGATAATATCGTCCTTCATTTGCGCGTATTTAGAACAGTTAAAATTGCTCATTTTAGGGCTGCGATCATTTATTCGTGAAGCGCCATGGGAGTAACAGCCACAGATAGCACAGATAGCCCAGGAACACTCCATCTTCAATTCCCCCGACAGCTTCGTGGCTCACCAGAACACCTCAAGTGTCCGTCCTTCCTGACAGGGGCTGCCATCTCCCTGCTGTTACTGCGTGCACAAGAAGAACTCACCAGGACTTTCAAGAGGAACCTTCTCACAAGGGCTCTGCCCTAAGCACCGAGCAAGTCTTTATTGTTAAGAAATGGTCTCAACTCAGCCAAGAGACAATGGAGATCAAATTAGCTGTAATTAGCCGCATGCTTTACCTCATCTGGTTTACAGGACAGATTTCTATCTGGTATCAACCATCTTAGTCCCATTGCAGGCAATGAAATGGGATTTGTCCATGTTAAACTGGAGGCTGTTCCCAATCCTAGTGTTCTGGAAGACCACGGGAGCTCTCCCACCCTTGTCTGCAGAACGACAGCAGCTAATGGCAAGCAGTACCTGGGGATGGTCTGCCTCTGTGGCAAAGCTGGAATGGCAGATGTAGCCCTGGCTGACCAATGCAGCTCAAAGCAGCCCAACAATGGAAGGCACATGCCAGGTACGGGGCAGCGCTGTTTCTTGGCCTGGCTTCCATAGCCAGCCCCCTCCATACAATAGAGTCAGACCTCACTGTTTGGATCTCAGCTCTCATGCATCCTTTCATGCTTCCAATGCCCAAGTTCTCTCAGATCCCCTATCTCACCTGTTAAGGCATTCATGAGCTGTTTTAATTACAGATAAAGCTGAGACCAGAAACTGGCATGCTGGAATGAACTGGGAGCAGCTGTAAGCTAGGTGATGCACATAAAGTGGTGCAGATACATTTTTGCTACTGAGGTTAGGCAAGTTAGTTTGGCTCATTGGTATGTAAAGCAGACTCTTGAGTTTGGAATTAGATTCACATCATGTGTCCAGGTTAGGGCAGAAGCAAGTGCTATCTTTCTAGCCAGTAATAGGTAACAATGCTATTGCATTTGATTGTAGAGAAAAATAGACTGGGGCTATCGGAGTGCTTCTTGGTCTCATGGCTAATAAAGAGCATTGTTACCTACAGCAGTGATCCTTAGCTGATGAAAACAAAACTTGATATGAGCCAGTAACACCGCAGAAATCAAATCTTTGATTATACTTTTCCCCACTACTGGAAAATAAAACGTTCAACTGAAATCCAGAATTAAAAAGAAGCAGGGAAGGCTTTATATAATAAAATAAAGCCTATAGTAGGCTGTCCTTACCATAACATCTCAGGCTTTCGTCCTCATAGTGTTCTTTCAGTCTAGCGTTATACAAATACCATCTCTGTAGATGCTTTTCATATTGGCCCTACCTATTGCTAGCAGCCAGCCACTTTGCTCTCAAATACCAAAACTAATACCAAGCTGTTACCACAGCATAGCTGCAAGTATTACAACCCTCTCTAGGCAGCCCTTGTTCCCTTTTTATAGTAGAGAAGTCAGTTGGCACCATGATCCCTGAGTAGTGCTTGCAGGTAGGAATACAGGAGAGTGGGCATGCTGCTCTTCTTATCAAAGTGAGAAGAGGTTTGTGGGAATAAGATGGAGGCAGGCCATGGGGGATTTAAAGTGTGGAACAATAGAGGAGCAGGCAGGAATGCCCACAGGATGGAAGGGGTTTTAGTGGCAGGTTGGTGCAAAGCAGCAGGCAATGGGAAGGAAGGCAGCACCAAGCTGCCAGGCAGAGCTGGGAGCTTGCTTTTCTGTGCTAAAGGAGTATTTCAATTGCTGTCTGTAGCAAGTGAGAGAAAAATTATACCTGCTGTAAGGTATCTTTGGGATAGGTGAAAGGAAGAACAGTACTTCTTGCAAACAAGGTCTGTGCAATCCGAGCTAAGCACTGAATGGAAGGCACTGCGTGCTGGTCTGGGAGCAGCTAATGCCGGGCTGCTCCTGGTGGGAGCCAGCACGTGGGGCAGCGAGGCTGTCTGAATGCCATGGAAGGGCTACCAGGAGCGCTTCTGAGAGCCATGGAAATACGTAGTGGGGAGAGAATTAAGGCTCCGAGTTCCTCTAAAGATGAGGTTATGGCTGGTGAGAAAATGGGAATTTAGATTCCCCCTAAATGCAAAGGGATTGGAAATATGTACCAGTTGTTCGATGTGTTACTCTCCCACTTACACTGATAACACAGTAAAAGCTCTGGGGCTTAACCGATGGCACCAGGGCCTTAACAGCTATGTGTATTTTAATGTCCTGATTATACTGTGTGGCAATTGCATTATAGCTGATTCTTGCTGCTCCTCACAGGTATGAACCATAGGCTGGGCCAGTTAACCAGTCCTGAGTGTGACAAACCTGCTTCCAGAGCTGCACTGGTGCAGACAGGGCCAAAGCTCTTAGGAGCAGTCTGGGTGCTCTCCGGGGATGGCGACCTCGGTTGCTTCCAGGTGGCAGTGCTGAGATCCATCCGTAGGTCTGGGGTCCTGCAGAGCCAAGAATGAAGGAGGCTGTCTAGAAACCATTTATACAGATCAGCACTTGATGGCATCAATAACTCCCCCCGGGCTTCTTGCAGGCTGAGATAGTGGCAGATTGTCAAAATTACTTAACATCCTGGAACACCACCCATTCCAGTATGAATAGGCTTCTTGTGTACAACCCACATGATCGTAGTGTTTTTCTGGTGTCTCTATGGAGACTGGAGACATACTTCTGGTCTATTGGTTTGGGATCCTTTTTCTTCTCTCCTTTCAGGTAAATTGTCTTGTAGGAAGAAGAAAAAAAGGGAAAACAAACAGATATAATCCCTGTGAATAATGAATAAAGCATCAGTCACAGAATGCCAAAACATCCTGCTCCCCTTATAGAAGGACTTGGAAATATTTTGATGTTTTTCACACCACCATCCAGTTTGGCAGACATTTAGCAAGGCTTGTGCAAAAATAATGGGCCTTAGGCAAAGCTGGATGAAGCAGTGAGCATTCAGATGTGGCTCCTCACCCAAATTAGGTTGGAGCATGGATTAGAGCGAAGCTGTGTTAAATCTGGGAAGCGTACCATGCCAAAAACTGGGGGAGACTTTTAAAAATGTTCCAATCCCAAACACTGATACTCTCATGAGATCAGATGCTGCCCTTACTGTTACTGCTCTAATCCTTCCAGGAAAGTGGTTTGAATCAGATTTTTGTTACCTTGGCCGTATTAAGAGGTGTATTGGTTTTTACTGGGATCCTGGAGAGGGCAGCAGTGCAGGTGGGATGAAGAGATGGATGTGCAGCGTGGAGCTCCCTAGACTAAAAGGCTGCATGAGGAAACTGCTATTGAGAACAGAGTATTTCCTTTGGAAGGGGCCTCCAAAGACATCTGGTCTGACTGCCTGACCTCTTCTTCATGGCTAACCAGAAGCTGAAGCACATTACTGAGAGCACTGTCCAAACGATTGTCCCCTTAATATTTGTGATGAACCCCAGGGGGGTACTGGGCACATCTGTCTTGCCCAAACCAGGTGCTGAATTGTGTTGAGGATGGTGGCAGGAACAGTTATCTTGTCCCGTGGAGGCCCTATCCACGACTGCTGTGATCTGCTCCCTCTGCCCCACAGTGAGCCCCACCGGTGTTCTGCTGCTCAGGATGACACAGAATGCTCCTTTGCATTCCTGGTTGCCGCTCCCATACTCCTTAGCCCTAGTTTACAAGCCCAGATTCTAGCCTCTTAGCTATAGCATGAAAAAACAAATCCCCGCGTGCTGAAAGATGCCATATGTTCCTTGGCATCCACTCAGGTGTACGTGGTATCGATACAACACCCAGAAATCAGAGCCACCCCATAAATGTCTCTCTAAATGCCTTCGTTTCTGCCAGTTCTGTCTCAGATTCATAATGAGTTATTGAATTCAACTTGGTACGTTCCTTGGTTCCCTGAGCAGGGTAAGGCAACGCCCCTGTGATCACATGGGAACAGCTCCACCAGCACCAGTGGCAGAACTGGGTTTGATTTTGGTAGCAATGGGGCTTAGGAAAGGAGGAGGTAGTGCCTATCCCTGCAAAGAGATAGCTGGGAAAGTAGCAATATGCCTTCACCACCTTCAGTGCTGCTGTGGGGGAAAAATGAGGTCACAGGGGGAAAACACCGGGATTTAGACTACTCCTGACCTGGAGAGAAGTGTGGGGAGAAGGTCTGGCTCTGTCCTGAGCGCTCAGAGGGACCCTCCCCCTCCGTTTCTCTGCATATAGGTCTGAGACCACGTCCACATCTCCCTTCTAAGGACCGTCACAGTCCATGTGGTGAGATGGTAAAAGGTGGTTCTAAGCAAAGGAGATGAGGTTTAGGGCCGGCAGAAGAGCAGGCTGTGAAACGGAGGAGTCCCTGTTGATGGCTCAGCTATCGGTGTAATTTTACTGAAGGAAATTACCAAAGCCCCACTTTATTCTGACCACTTAAGAGCTACTTTGAAGTGCTGCTGCCAGCCCAGCTCTGTCACGTATGGAACAAATCTGCTAGGGAAGCTGGGGCTGCTTTGGACTGCACTAATGTGCAGCATTGCAGTGGGAATAGGAGGAGAATCAGCCTGGCTCTGAGCGAGGTCTGCTGACACTCACAGAGGCTGCAGACAGATTTGAAGGTGACAGGAGAAGTTGTTGTGAGGATTCAAGACTGCTCCATAGCTGGGAAAAATAAAAATCAATGTAACAGCCGGACCTGCAGCAATCCTGCTCTGCACTCACTTGGGCCAGGAGTGAAATTTGCTTGTAGAGATAAGCTGGAAGCAACTGCCTCCCCGAAGCCAATGCCGTGTGTGAGCATATGCAATTACCTCTCTGCTTTGCAATTTCTATGACATCGCACACTTCGGTGCCCAGCAGTGTCTCCTTGCCATCTGCAGAGGGGCCAAGGCAGAGTTCAGAGCCAACAAACACTGCAGTTTCTCTCCTGTCCTGTGTGTTCCTGCTTTTACAGAGACCTTCCAGGGCTGGGGGAGGCAGTGTTCCTCTCAGAGGAGCAGAGCACTAAGGGGCTCCTCGGATTTACCCAATTCTATGTGCATGTAGGGAGATTCTACACCCTCCTGGTTTTACAGCTTTCTGAGCAGTGCCATTTTCCCTCACGTTGGGCAGATATCAGAAACCTTCTTGTGTTGGGTGAATGCTGAGATCCCGCTGGATTTCACTGCAAAAAGCAATTAAATGTGGCAATGTCGGGGGCTTGAGGAAAGAATCCTCGCCCATTAGATAGGGTGAAAGGAATTTAGAACAAGAAAAAAATTGATCTGAGACCACCATGAGGTACCTCAGCACCAGTGGGTTCCAGTGCTGGCAGCACCAGGGCTGGGGTTAAAACAAATGCCTGCAGAAACCCTGCTTCAGCAGGTGTCCTGCCGTGCTTTCTGGTAGCTGGGTACGATTGCCTGCTGTTATGGTGGAGGACAGAGCTCTCTGCGTGGATGACCCACTGATGAGCTCGGAGCAGTGCCGTCTTCTTCCTCAGTTCTGGCTCTGTCTTTACACACACAGAAAGTGGCTTCACTCGGTGACCTGCAGGGTCGTTTCCCTGGGATTAGCCCCCTCCCCTCTTGGAAAGGACACGTGCAGGGATCCTGGGTCTGGCTCTCACGCGACCATTTGCGGAGCGCGGGTGCTGGGCTCGTGCACACAACCCACGTCACAGCGTCTGCCCTCCGAACCCTCCTGACATGCCTTTCCCTTCCCACCCTCCTGCATGGCCCCATTTCTCAGCCCTACGGAGACCTCAGGGAGAAGTACTCAGCAGCAGGGCTGTCCTACGTGGGAAGAGGTCTGGGGGCTCCAACAGCTGCTTGGGGTTTGAGTCCCCTTGGCAGATGTTTGCTATTCCAGCCACTTCATTAATGTTGGAAACAAAACCCCTGATTATTCCTGACCAAAGCACCCCCTTTTTGATTGACAGCCAGTGTGTGTTTCATATGATATAATCCACGGTATTGCTCCGGCCACTTAAAAAAAAAGAAAAAGAAAAAGAAATCTCAAGTAAGAAAGGAAGAAGTAGGAAAGATACGGGGATGTGTCGGGGTGTGCTAACCCCACCTGCCCGACCTTCGTTTTGGGCATCGGTGTTTGGCAGAAGTGCCAACCCCACATCTCTGCATGTTCAGCCCTTCAGATGTGAGAAAAATGGACTTGAATGGATGGGCAGAGCTCCTGTGCGGTGGCTGTGGGAAGGGACGTGTGTGAGCCGTGGCTTCTTCCCCATTTGGTTTCGGTACTGGAGCTGCTTGGGCTCCTGGAGGAGCCCTTCACTCCCAGCACTTGTATTGCACTTCAGATTTAAGGAACTTTCATCTGTTGGGTCTTTTCAGCTTTTGCAAATGCAAACCATGGAGTGGGGAGAGGTGGCTGCAGCTCCTGCCCACAGACACTGGGGAAACCAGAGCAAAATGCCGTTCACTGCTGCTTTGTTACGTTGGGGGGTTGAATTCGGCAGCGTGGAAGCGCTCTGTGCCGCACTACCAGCAAACGGTGATCACTGAGCTTAATGCCACCGGGAATTACTCCGTTTCTTTGAAAAAAGAACTGGGTAAAAAAGGGGGGAAAGTGTTCCTGAAGCCTTTTTATATGTGAAGGGAGCGTTGGTAGAGCCGCGCTCGTAACGAACTCCACAAATCTCTTTAAATATTTGTAGTTTGTTTAGGAATTAGAGCGGGAGTTGCAGTAACTGGGATGGCTGTATCATCGGGGGAGACGTCCCCGTGCTCCGCCGTGGTTGCTTTCGCTCTATTGAAACTCCTCTTGGCGAGAGTGCCTCCATTTCCCAAAATCAATAGAAAAAGGCAATTCCAAACAATTTGTTTGAAGTGAGGACGCCCTTCCAATGGCTTAACGAGCAAAACGCTTTGTTCTGTCTTTGTTACAGTTCGCTGTGCTGTGCTTTTTAGATGAGCGTTTAGGAAAGAAGTCCATGAGAGAAGTGAGGAGCGTGGCGTCTCTCTGTGCACGGCCGCGCTCCAGCGCTGCTTTGGGGCTCTCCAAACCTGCAGATAGATCTGTAAAGCCGAAAGCCAAGCGGCGCTTGTGATGAAGAAGAAACGCTGATGCGAGAGGCAGCTGATAGATGTGCGAGGGTTGGTGGTTTTTTTTTAACATAGAGCAACGAAAAGTTGCCGGAATTGCCCGTGAGTGGAACGCGATTATTTCCTTCCACAGAAACAGACGGTGTTGCTGACAACGGCAGCGCTCATCCCGCGGAGATCTGCCCGTAAATCAGCTCCGGGGCCGCCAAACTGCGCCGGGACTGAGTGCACCGCTGCGCAGACGGAGCAGCCGCTCAGCGAGGCACCCATCGCAGCGCGTTGGAGCTCTCCGCTCCGTCCGGGGCGGGGGGCCGAGCTGGGGGACGCTGAGTTGGGGGCCCAGGGCTCGGGCAGAGCGGCACCGCGCGGCGGCGAGACGGGCCGGGCCGGTCCGGTTCGGTTCGGGACGCGGCCCCGGGGCTGAGCTTCCCCACGCTGCCCGCGCTTTTGATTTCTTCAGTGTAATTGCAGGCTGGAGGAGGGGGGGAACGGGGAGAAAAAAAAAAAAGAAAAGCCAGCCCTAATCTGGAGGCTTTCCAGTTTGTGCGCCAAAAAAATTAAATAAATAAAAAGAAAGAAGAGCACACACCCCGGTATCTTAAAATAGAGAGCAGGGAGGGGAGAGGAGCGCCGGGATCCTCCCAGCCGGGCGCAGGGTAACAATGGTGCTCGGCGGGGAGCAGCGGGCGCCCTGATTGACAGCCGGAGCGTCCTAAAAAGGCCGCGGGGAGATGCTTATCGGCACGGTTATATAGCGGGGCAGCGGCGCTGCGAGCCGAGGGAGCGCCGCCGACCGAGCCCGGCCGAACCCAGCCCAGCGTGCGGAGCGCGAACCGAGCGCGGGGGCAGCGCCCGCAGGAGGAGCTCGGGCGGCT
>JANHGO010000937.1:0-36999 GCA_024606505.1 Aquila spilogaster
TTCATACTGATGTAAAGGAATGTTTAAGATATGATGGGATGTTATATATCACAGGATGTTAAAAACATCATGGAAAAATTCAGTATGGATGGCAAAAATTTAAAGAATCAAATACTCACAAAAACATATATCCAATAAAATGCGGAAAAAATATCAACTCAGGTCATACTTTCCCACAGCCATTACTTCGTGTACTTTCGAGACACCAGTGCTTATAAGATGTCACAGCACAATAATGGCAGGGCTACTACAGTGTAATACACAGGACTATCACAATTTCCTTGCACACTTCCTCTTAGCATGCAAGAGACTGTTTGCTACTGGGAAGATACGCTATATTCTGCTCTTACATACTAAGGGGCATGGTTTAGGGGAAAATACTGGTGGCAGGTGGATGGTTGGACTGAATGATCTCAGAGGTCTTTTTCAGCCTTGGTGATTCTATGGTTCTATAAAACGTCATGCAGAAAGCACCCTACAGGCCAAAAAAACCAAGTCAATGGATGGACCTTATTGCAGTCCACTCTCAGAATCAGTTCTTGGGGTAAGCAATTAGCGGGGAAGCAAATTAATTTGTGGAAATGAGATTCTGAAATGAAATTATATTCCAGTGTCAATCAGCATTTTTTCTCTTCTGTCAGAAATTGAGAACCACAGAACAGGAAGTCTGCACACGCAGACAGCAAAGAATTCAGACAGAATCTCTTGGTCTTCTTCCTTCGTACCTTCTCCTGTCAGATGCTGCAGTGTAAAACACGTGCTTTGCACTCCTCTTCATGTAAACTCTGGAGCGATTTTCAGGCAGAGGGCAGTCCCTCTGTAAGCAAGATGGACAAAGCTAAGGCTCAGAGCTTGTGGGAGCACACGTTAACAGCGCCATTGCCTGATGCAGACTGCGGGACTGCCCACCAACACAGACCCATGGGAAGTAATGGCATGAAGGAAAAGTCATTGCACATCCTCCTTGCCGACACTGGAACAACCCGGCCTGGATGAGGGGAGCACGGGGCAGGTTTGGATCTCAGTTTGCACGCAGATGAACTTCCATGTGAGTGTATACCAGTGTTGGGCTCTGCTTCCCATTTGCTCATCAAATACCAACACCATAAAGAAAGGAACAGTACTAAATCCACCATTTTAACCTTACACATACCCACAATTACAGCTGAAATAACTCAGCAATTTTTGAGTTAGATGAGTGCAAAGAAAGCATCTGTAACCAATCGTCCATTTTTTTGTTGGCTTTTTTTTTTTCTCCTGGAAATTCTATATCAAAAATTGTGAATGCAGTTCTACCTTTTTCTTCTACAGCAAAGGAAAAAAAAACAACCAAAAGAAACCCCAACACATGTGCTCTCAGGCTGAAAACACACATGCCAAACTCAGCCTGGAGAGAATTTTTACGGCTGAGTTATAAAACCCTGAAAATAGGGATTTATAATAGAAATGCTGACAGACCATTAGCTACAATAATAACATCAACGGAGCAATAGAATTTCCAAGTTATCTCCTTTTTGTTTGTGTCAGCATTCCTGCAGCACATGGCTTCAGTCCTCTCCTCCAGCACCCAGAGGACGCAGGGAAGCAGAGAGGCATGGAGCAGCACTACATCTCTGGGTGTGCTGCATCTTTCAGCCAACTCTGAGTGCTGGACGTGGGGTGTGTGTGTGTTGGGAAGAGCCCTGCCACCAAGCAAAGCCAAGTGGCAGCCCACCAGTTCTCCTGCTCTGCTGCTGAGCCCACAGCACAGCTTCCTCTGCCCAGCACGAGCGTGGCTTCCAGTTTCCTCTGTGATTCACAAAAGGGGTAATGGAAACTACTTAAACAGGGCACATCAGGACTGCTCAACACTGTAACTATGCGTTGAATGCTCACTTTTCCAAAGCTCAACCTATGCCTTCTCCAAAAGGATGAATATCCTGAAAATATACAGTCCACTGTGCTGCTCAAGATAATTTGCTCCCTACCACATCCAGGAACACGTTGTTTAAAAATGAAATAAGCAAGGGCCAACGCTACAGAATCTGTCTATTCTTTGCCCTTGTAAGAAAATACTTCTACTGGTGAAGCCACGTTTAGCCCATTGCTTATATACTGCTGGTTTATTAGGAATCTCAAATTATCGCATGATGCTGAGGCTGGGAATGAGAGAGGATGACACACCTTTGTACATACACAGTCTGGTCAGATTCAGGGTTTAGGAAGGTACACCAACTCAGTAGGCCTCTGGGATGCTCCCTGTCTCATTGGCATGCTAAAGCACCTGACATAATATAGCACCATAATTCCCATTTTAGAGATGGTTAAAGGAAGGCACGGTGGTGAAATAAATTCCTAAATATTATACATTGGGTTGCTTACAAAACCAGGAAAAGGCCCAGGTTCTCTCCTCACTTCTGTAAGAACTGTTGTACAACCACAGTTTGCAACCTCTCTCATTCTAAGGGTACAAAATCTAAATACAGCCCATGGATTGACAGAACTCATCCACTTCAAAAGAGCCCTGGTTCACTCCTGTAGCAGCTAGCAAGCCTCAAAGTCATTAAAACTATTATTTTCCCCAACGAGTATCCTGTTTTGTACAAAACCAGCACATTTAAACAAAAGAACAGCACCAAGAAGCTCTGCTTTTGTTCAGCACACGTGCTTAAGCCTTGTCTGTCCTAGAGATATTTGGCATGCAGACCATCCTTTGTCCCCTAGTATGCCTACAAAGTGCTCCCAGTGGTGCACAGGCACTCATGCCACTGTTTGGTTCAGAGTGCTTGTACAGATGACACACAGCTGTATCTGTTGTTTACAACCCAGGGTAGTGCAACATTCACTGTCCCAATGTCTCGCCAAGATTAGCACATGGAAGAGCAGGAGCTAGGGCTCATCAGGACAGAGGGTGGGCCTGTGGGCAGAGGGAAATGCTTCAAGGAGCACTGCGGTGCCCTCAGAGCTCACAGACTACCAAGAGAGTCCATGTTCTAAAAGTTTTGTTGACTCCTTATTGATATGGTGCTCTCATACAGCAACATCTGTGAGAAATGCTTTCTACCATCCCTGACACCCAGAAGTCTGCATTATATTCATTTGACAACCTGCCATCAGGGATGGACACCTTCCTCACTTCCCATTTGGCCCAAACACCGCAGGTCATTTGGGCTTTGAGCACCAAGAAACCTCCAGCTGACACTGATGGCAGCAGCACATCCTGGGAGCTGGACTAGGTGACCTTCAGAGCTCCATTCCAATCCCTGTCCTTCTGGGATTCCTACCACTGTAACTTGCTGCTACTATGGCTAACTGTAAGATATTCATCTTTCTTTTCAAGAGACCAAATGGCCTACAGAGAAATACTCTAAAAGATCACTGCTCCTTCCCGAATGTCCTCCTCAGGGATTCTGCAATGGCTAACCTTACAAGAAGGATTCTTGCTCTGGAAATAGAGCTGCCAGGCTGGAGAACATTTCCTGCTGTAGGCAAAGCTGCCAGAAGCAGTACCACCTTATGCCCAAATCCATCCTATGCCTTTCTCTCCACTGGAGCAATGCACAGTTTAACTCATCCAAAAAACAACCAACCAAATGGATCACTCTCTCCCCACTAACTTCTCTCTCCACATGACGTGGTCCCTGCAGACACCCAAGGTCAGGCTGGATATGGCTCTGAGCACCTGGTGCAGTGAGGGTGTCCCTGTTCATTGCAGGGGAGTGCAACCAGAGGGGCTTTAAGGGTCCCTTCCAGCTCAAGTGACTCTATGACCTACACAACCTATGCATGTCCATGCTTTCAAACTAGAGAGAAAAGCGGTGTTCCTTTTTATCTCTTTCAGGTAAGCACCAGAAGTGATGTAGTTAGTGACCGCACGGGGGAGTGGCAATAGGGTGGCTATTCCCAGAAGAAAAACTCATCTCAGCAAACTGCAGCCTTGCCAGCAACGCACAGAAAAGGTTGCCATCTTGGAGCTGGCCAATATGTTGTTAATCACGTTCCTGTCCCATATACTCATCATCAAAATCCAACAGCAAAAAAAAAACACAGAGAAACAGGAAATGCTGAATTAAGGTAACGCTTCCCCACACCAGCCAGCACACAGCCTGAGTTCTGTCCCTGCAGCAATGCCAACCATTGTAAATTAGACAACTTCTCAAGCTGTTTGAAGTCCTGAGCAGTCAGTTCCTAAAGGAGGAGGAGTGAGTATGTGGCTCCAAGCCATGTTTGCAATACCTCCCTGCCAATTCCTGGCTTGCACTTCATGCTCCCCAGATGCAGGTTCATGAGCCATGACAAAAATCTGGGGGCAAAGTGGAACAGATGCACAGCATCATTTCTCCCGGTTTGAGGTTTCAACAGGAATGCTCCAGACAGCTTTGGTCAGGGTTAAAGGGAACAAGCAGAGCTGGATGCGATGGGAGCTCAGCACCTGCCCTCACCCCGCCATGCACTCCATGCTTTCACTGTGTCACATTGAGAAGAACCAACACTCGCTGCACACAGGCCTGGCTTTAAACTTACAGAACACAAAGTGATTTATAAGGTGCTGTTACAAAGTTGTTTGAATTTTAGAAAATTAGAGGGGATAGGTTTTTTTTTATTCAGTGCTTAAATTGGTTTGGCTATTTGCTTCATTACAGGAGATCAAAAATAATCCCAGGATTCACAATGAGCAGCAAAGTGTATTTGAATACATTGGAATAACCTTAAAAGCAGGTGGCTACCTTATTAAGTGTTAAATATTCCGAGCTGAAATGTGAGTCTGTTTCCATTCAGTGCGTGCAGTAAATGGCTTCCACATATGAATAACAGCCCATTAGCACGATAAAAAAATAATTAGTTATCCAGTTGAAACATGAACGAACCTACTACATACAAGAATTTCAAGGGGTCGCTTCTACTTTATGAGCCATCATTCCAGCTGGATAGCCATGGGTGACCTAACCTCATCAAACACTGCAAAATAGACATTGTTTGGGATTGGTTTACCCACAGTGTAGTGGGAGGGGAGATGTGGGGGGACAGAGAGGTTTGGATGGAAAAGATCCCAAGCCCAACCCCAGCCCACTCCACCATGCCCAGTGCCCACATCCCTCAGTATCACATCTCCTTGGCTCCAGAACACCTCCAGACACAGTGACCTCAGCACTCCTGGGCAGCCTATATCACTGCCTGATCGCTATTTTGGAAGAACAAGTCTTTCCTGCTATCCAACCTGTACTTGCTTGAGTCTCCAGAAACCCTGAATTAGTTTAGTGAAGAGAACTGCTCTTGCTCCCAGTGTTTGGATGGCATACCAGCAGGTCTAAGCACTGCACGAGCAGCCCCGTGTGTTGAACTTCAGCTGATTCTTTTGGTGTGAAATATTCACTGGCAGGTGGGCCCTAAAGGGCCGAGTACCCAAGGTTCATCAACATGCAGTCTATCAGCTGGTGTACATTTTAATACCCATAGTAGTTTTGTAGGTATTTAGCAAACCCCAAATAATGTTATTGTTATAACACTGTTTGAGCAGTCAAATAAGGAATAGGGCCGCCTGACACTAAAGTAATGTCTGTAAACATTTAGCCGTATATGCAAAAATAAAACTGTAACAGTAAAAGAAATATAGTAGTCCCAATGCAGATATTTCAGCTGAAGGTAACTGTGTCTATCACATGTTCTTCTCCCCTTGAGAGTTCAGTTCAGTATTTTACACTGAATTCTGGCAATATTTTTTCCTCGTTAATTGGAAACTGCCATTACTTCTGCAGTGTTTTGCTCTGCTTTCTGTGTTTCTGATTTGCACTCAAGTCTGAAACCAAAAATGGCAGAGAAAAAGCATCTAAGATGTTAAGGCACATCATGCCACTGAGATAGCCCAGTGAGTCCCAACAAGTGAAACCCTTTGGAGGACAGCATACCTCAAAACCAACCTTCCAGCAAGCGTGTGCTGGCCTCCAGACATAGCAAACCTATGGTTAATAGAAAGGAAAACCCAGTTCTGCAACCTGCACGAGAGCAGTGACAGCCATAGCAACAGCGTTGTGCTGTTCACCCTGAGATAGAGGTGAGCAGCCACAGTCATCACAATGGATTCATTCTGTGCTCAAGGGAAAAAAAAAAAACCAGAAATAAATGCAAGTCGTAGAATGATTAGGGATGGAAAAGACCTCTAAGATCGTCCAGTCCAACCATCATCTGCATAACAGGTCAACATCAGGCTGGTTAATTAGGTACTACTCCCAGCTCTGCCGCATGTGTGAAGATGTGCTTTGTAATGTAAAGCTTTAGATTGTTATCATGGACCTTGTTAGCATCAACATTAGTGAAACCCATTGCAGGACTGTGGGATCCCATAGGCATGAAGATATGCACATACATCCAGTAGAGACTCCAGTGTCTCAGCAGTGAACCTCCCATTTAACTGTCACCTCTGTACATCTGCCCTATTTACCACCAGGGGAGGAGACTGAGCTTTGCCAAGCCAGGTATGGCTCCTTCAACCGTTCAAGCATCTCCTCGGCAGTTCCCACGAACAGCTCTAATCTCCATTGTGCCTACAGTGATAGCACAGCACACTGCAGCACTGCCTCCTCCGCCGTTGGAGTGCACACAAAGACCATAAGGTCCCGTTTAACGGGACATCTTCCTGCACAGCCCCAAGGGAAACGCGCAGCTCCTGGTTCCGATTTACCCCCGATGCCACAGCCGCCGGAGACTCCAGCAGCGTGCAGGGACATCTAGTGACCGAAGGGAATAGTGCAAGTGAATCTCACGCCCGCTCACCCCTCCTCATTTCGTTACAATCAAAGGGGCAAAGTTAAGAACGTGAGAATTAAGAATAACTTCTATCCCTCTTTTGCCGTTCTTTCTTTGAGGTGTTTTCTGCTCACTAAGACACCCAAGGCCACGTCCATTCAGCCACTGTCTCCATTTGGCTTACATCTCATTAGGGAAAAACAGAAGGCAAATTATTTTTAATTTCACTCAACCAAAAGAGCCGCCAACCAAGAAGACCCCTCTTCCTTGCACTGAGCAACCAGGGCTCGGAACGAATTAAAGGGATGCTCGTGAGTTTCGTTCCTTCACACCCTTGTGCTTCAAATAAGGCAAAATGCAACGTTCTACATCACCATCACGCTTCTTTTTGCTCCCCATCTATAAATACCCACACGGTTATAGCGCTGGTAAGTAAACCCATATTCCTGACCTGCTGCATGTCTTACGTTTCTTCTGTAATAACTCCAGGAGCATGGCAGGCTCTTCCTATTAACTTCATTACATCATCATTATCAAAGACGAAAGGAAATTAATTTTGTTTTCCGAAGGCTTGGCAATAAGTTGGTCCTTTACTTCATCAGACATCTGCTGTTTTTCTGCGTGTGTCATTCGTGAAGCAGAGTTTTCCTTATGACTTTATTCTCATAACGGTTTGTCATGCGGCGGTGTTTACTGGGGAAATAAAGCGGGGCAGGATTTCTCATTTGCCCCGTAAAAGCGTAAAGCCAACTGAAAGCCAATACCGTGCGCTATATTGCAGTTTCAAATGCTTTTCTGCTTTAAAATAAAGCTCACCAAAGACCGTCATGCAAAAATAACCTCTCTTGGTCTTTGCCTGAAATTTATTACTAGCGCTGCAGTACTTTGTTTTAACAGATGGGACTTTATCGGCAAATTATGTGGGCAGGCCACAGCTTCCCTCGGGAACGGAGGAGTGCTGGTATTTACTCGGGCTCTTATCTTTGCACTTGAAGCCATATTCTAACCACAAAACTCTATTTTCATTTGTCGGTATAAAAGACAAAGCACAGAGGATCTTCTGTTCTAAAGCATTCCTAACCTTTGTCTTCCTCTTGTATGTCATAGATAGCGCTGTCAGATCTCTCACACCAGCACAACTTCTTCTCTTTGCCTTTTTCAGGTTCAGTGCACTCTGTAATTCGTTTTCATGTTCGCTGTATAAGTTCATTAATGCTGGACAAATTCACATCACTTTTCAAAATATTCATTTTGCGAAGTAGTGCGATGTGGTTTTGTTTGGAGCTTTTCCCCTACTTAACTGCACTGTAATTTACCCCAGAAATTCTACTTTAGAGGACAATTTTGCTCATGGCAAGTGCTTCCAAACTGCAACAACCAATGCACCAGGAACCAGAAGGTTTGGAGACAAATCCAGAGTGCTGTGGTCCCACTCCCTTTGCAGGGACCCAATCCTGTGATGAGCTCCATGTAAGCAACTCCCATTCATTACTTACCATGGCTTCAAAATAGACTGGAATATCTGACTGTATTGGACTACTGGATTTTTTTCCATAAAACCCACATATTGGAGCAAAGGATTTAAGAACCTCCATTCAGCTGAGGCCCTTTGTTAATAGAAAGATCTCCAATTAATTATGAAGTGTAAAACAGAAGTAGCCTACATCACTGAAACAACCAAACAAGTTGCTTGGCCGCAGCTACACGCCATCTGTCCTAATTCTTACTCCTGATGTCCTGTTCCTCAACCCTACACAAAGCCCTGTTAAGCAATGAGAGACCTCCACTACACTCAGCAGGTATTGGATCAGAGCTCGATCACCCAGAACAATTAGTTCCTATTCCATGGGGAATAAGCAAGAAAATGCAGCAGAGAATAACTTAACATACATTTGTATTGCAACATTATGAAAATCTGGTAGTGGTTCTACCCATTCATACGGGAATTTCTAGTGCTCCAGAATGCCACAGAATCATTGAATCACCAAGGCTGGAAAAGACCTCCAAGATCATCCAGTCCAACCATCCACCTACCACCTATACTTCCCCTCTAAACCACATCCCTTAGTGCCACATCTAAACATTTACAGGCAGAGATATAAACCAAATGGTGTGATATGGATCACTGTAAGAATAAGGGATTTTCGGTAAAGAGGAGCTAAAGTCATGTTAAGGGGCAATAAATAATTGCCAGAGGTGTGACCGGTATGAGAACAGTGAAAAGAAAGCAAATTCCAGTATTTTCACTGAATATTACATTCAAATTCTGACATGTAAGGATAGGAACTCATGTGAAACCTGGGTCTGGATTTAAATTTTAAACATCTTGCCATTAAAGTGCAGGGTACGTTTGGGTCACAGCTCAACGCAGGTTTAGATCTCCATGGAATATCAGGTTTTTAAAGATACTTTTCCTTTTCAGATGTGACAGTTACAAAATCCTGGGCACAATAAACCATTTGACTTTGGGAAAAAAAGCTGAGCCATAAACTGAAACCAAAGTAGCTCAACTTGGGAGTGTCCCAGCTGCAGAAAACTCTTAATTTTAAAACACTGTGATTGATCCCCAATCTCTTCGAATTACACAGTAAGGACTGTGCACCCTTCTGAAATCAGGCTATGCTTCAATTACTTCAACCGCGTATAAGTTTCATTGTTATTTGAAACATATGCAAAACACAGATACCACTACTCTCTACAATTGATTAAATATCTGCCTCATTAAAGTACAAAACGTACAGTATAAGAGGCCCTACTGCAAGGGTTCGCTTTGTATCGAGAATGCTAAGCCTTGCCAGGGAAATACTATTCTGGATCGATCCAGTTTAGCTGCACAACATCTGTATTTTAGCAGCTGGACGCCTATACCACCAACACCCTCACTGAGGCTTTCACCCAATTTCTGCTGACAGAATAGAGACAAATTGAATTCTACACCCTAATTCCTCTCACCTGATTCACTCAAGCTGTCCAAATGAGCAAGGCAGTCAGAAACGGGCCTCAGGTACAACCATGGAGCGAAAAACCTTCATCCCACAAACCAATGGCTTTGACAACCAAATTTGGACCAGAGCATTTTGGAATAGTTTATGAATTTAAAAGCAGCTTAAGGAAACATGAAACCCAACAGGCTGTTGGACCGGGGGACCTTCACAACAATTATCATCGATATTTAATTGTGAGGTCTGAAAAACCCTTGTGCCACTTCCCATGAGGATTCACAGTCTGTTGGACAAATGTTTCTCTGCACCATAATCCTCAGAAGATACACAGTGCGACTGCTTTGCTGCTCTTGAGCCAATACACTGCTACGACACAGATGGAAAATTTCATACTGAGACATCATTTGAAAACAGTGACAATTACAAAAAGAAAGAAAAATAGAAAAAGCTCAGGTAAACACAACTATCAAGGAGGATGTAGGTATGGCCAGCGCCATCTTAGCAAGGATGCTAACTGAGCAAGCAATGCTCAGGCATGCTGCCTGGGTGGGCCACTGTTTCCTGTCCTTCCTCCACAACCTGCCAAGACACTGGGTGCCTGAACAGAGGAACAGGACTTCCTGGGGCTTCCCAGCTTTCCCTTGGAAAAGTAATGTTGTGGATTTTAGATGAGCTTGAGGAGCCTGTTCCCAGCAGCCTTCTTTACAGGAAGAGACTGAGGACGAGTCTCAGGACGTCCTGCAGTCCAAATGAATTGCTCCAGAGGTGGTAGTCTACATTTGGCTGATAATTGTCACAGGACCTCATCTCTGGCACCACGTACCCCATAGAAGACAACTCCAGGAACCCCAGTAGAAAAACAACAAGGTCTCCACAAAAAAAACTTTCACTAAGAAGGCGGTGAGGCCACCCAGAGAGCTGTGGGTGCCCCATCCCTGGAGGTGCCCAAGGCCAGGCTGAATGGGGCCCTGAGCAGCCTGAGCTGGTTGGGGGCACCCACCCATGACATGGAGTTGGAACTGGATGGGCTTTGAGGTGCTTTTCAACCCAAGTCATTCTATGAAAAACAGGTCATGCTCATGCAGTTTCCACCACCAAAGCAATGTCTGAAGCCAACTGCCCACCCTTCGCATGCTTTTGAGTTCCTACCTGAAAAGGAGGAAGGGGTCAACACGCAGCCTCTGGGTCAGAGGCTGAGCACTCTTGCAAAGAGCTCTGTACCATGTGTCTTTCAGTCCTTTATTGCTATGATTAGATGAGAAGCAGTACAGCTCCGCACTGCTGCTGCTGAATGGGCATTTGGTCAATGGGATGATTTTTGTAGTTGTATCATAGAATCACAGAATCATCAAGCTTGGAAAAGACCTCTAAGATCACCAAGTCCAACTATCAATCCATCCCCACCATGCCCACTAAGCCACCACCCTAGGTTTAAATTAATTCCTTTCCAAAAAAGCACTTAAGCATGTAATTACCTCTAGTGATGTATGTTCCTCATTAAGTTGGTAGAGTTAAACATGTCCTTCATGTCATAAGAACGACAAGAACATGCTTAAGTATTTGAGGACGGCAAGTTTCTCAGAACCAACAATGTCACACACTGAGTTGACAAAGGAATTGGCCACTTTTAGTATGGGAAAAATGGATGTGGTCTGTCTTAATGCTTCAAGAAATGCAAAATACAGTTTCCAGAACAAAGCCATCCTCATCCATACAGGCATCTATCCTGGCTATATTCCTGCACATCCTCCTTCTGAGCTCCATGGGAACCACTCTTCTGAGTGTGCAAGCGAGGTGAGTTTCAACACCTCTTCCTACTCTTCCATTGAGAAGACAGCCCCGGGCTCTATCTTACACATTGCATTTAGTACAGAATTATTCGTTCTCTCAAAGGCATTCCTATGGCCCTACTGGCTTTACAGAGGGTAAAAGAAAAGGAATTACGAGAAGATTGAATTTGTCCAGTTCAGATGGGGACTTCAGAGGATTTAGCTGCTAAACTCTAATGAACCTCTTCTAATCATCTGTGAACATCTGCAAAGATTCTAAGAGCCACACAGCTCGGCCAGACTGGGGATAAAAAGCTGCACTGGGATGCCAAGAGATCCTTCTGATATCGGAACAACTTCCACTTCCAGGTCAGGTTTCATGTCTTCGTCCAAAGCACAATGTTTGAGATATTTTCACTTTGAGCAACAATGAAAAGCATCTTCCTCTAATCTCAGCAACGAGGGAGCTGGTTTTAGCTATTGCTTAAGAAAAAAAAGTGACAGAGATACAGCCAGCAAGTAACACAGCACTACAATGTAAAGCTCCAATGTAAATGCTTTACTTTTTTTAACTTAACATTACTTACTTTGCATATAACTAATGTAATGCATATAACTAATGTAATGTATAAATGTAATGATAATAAATGTAATGTAATAGCATATAACAATGTAATGCTACAACATCCTCCAGATGTTTTTAACAATACCAGAATTCGAAAAGGAGAATAACTGTTGCCTACTTTAGCACCAATGGAGAGGTAAGTAATGTTGCCACTAACGCCAACCCTCCTACTGGAAGTTACTTCCAGGAGAGCCCAGTTCAGCCCCGCACTCTGCATGGCACAGAGGCCAAGTCCTACAGCTTTCTGAACCTCACAGTGGAAACAACGTCAGCCACAAATGCCTTCTTTAAATAACAACTCCTCATTCATGCAGTAAGAGAACAGTGGGTGCTTTCTGAAGTTGGTGGAGTTGCTTGGCTACAAAATAATACATTGGAAAAGATGAGAAAGACCTTCAGTAGGAGCACTACCCCCAAAAACATACCATGTTATATAGTTATCAAATTGGTGTTTCAGCAGATCATGGCTGAGATCAATTGGAGTAACTCCACGAAGTCTGTATCAGTTTGTCCTTACTAAGGCTACAACCATAGTATGCTTGACCGATTTCTTCCTCAAAGTGAATAAGAAGGGCCCCACCAGACTATTCTTTATGGGCACCCCTGACTTTTCCATTCATTTCATAGAATGACTTGGGCTGGAAGGGACCTTAAAGAGCATCCAGTTCCTTGAACACCTCCAGGACTGGGGCACTCACAATTTCTCTCTTATAGTAGGGCAGTCTACTAAATCAGTCAAAATACTTGAGGAGATAAACTTGCATCTGACCGTTTGGCAGGACTCATTGCACATAGGAAAAATGGGTATCAAGCAAAAAGGATACAAATACAAAATGGCTTACATCAATGGCACGCTGATGAGTTTAACATAAATTTAACATACTTACCAAGCACTGGGCTCTGTTGTCTCAACCTTTGTAGACTTAACCACTGTGAGAGTAAGATGCTGACGGTGGCCAGCTGACCTAGAAAAGAGAAGGGATTATCTGTGTAAAACACTGTCACCCACAGCATTTTAGGACAAGAGGTGATCACCTCAAGCTGCACCAGAGGAGGTTCAGGTTGGACAGCAGGAAATATTTCTTCTCTAAAAGAGTGGCACTGCACTGGCACAGCTGCTCAGGGAGTGATGGGGCCACCGTCCCTGGAGCAGTTCAGGAACAGTGGAGACGTGGCACTGAGGGACATAGGGATGGTGGGGTGGGCTGGGCTTGGAGGTCTTTTCCAATGTTAGATTCTACAAGGATGCTCCAATAGGCTGGTGGGATTAACCGAGGCACAGCCCATGACAGAGGCAGGGTACCCAGTGCTTTCCTCTGGGCACTTCCAGATATAAAATTTCCATGAAGCACCAATGAAATCTGACAACCACTCTGTGGCAGCTGGAATTACACTCTATCTAGCTGAGAAGCATCACGTAGGCAACTGCACAATAGTGCTTTTTTCTGTCCTATTCCAGCTATTCTCGAGTACCTACTTCTCCACTCCTCCCACCCTAAACTTCTGGGTTGCAACACAGATTTAAAGACCAAGAAGTACTCGAACATACCAGGGAAGTATTAAAAACTTATTAAATGTGCTGGCAAAGTGATCATTGCTTTTCCCCTCCTTGAATAAGTCAAGAAAAGGTAACCACTTCTGACAAATTTCCAGCAGAAAATAAGGATTTCCAATCAATACAGTGCCAAGTGATATAAAAAGAAAATAGAATTTCAGCATAAAATATAACTCTTGGGGGATTCAGTCAAAGATTTCCATGGAAGTAGGTATTCCCTATATACAAAAAGTCTTAAGGTTTAAAAAAAAATAAAAGCTAAAAAAATTCAACAGCAGATTTACGTCCAACTTTAACTTGATGGCTGCTCTTTAATGCGACCTTTTATTTTAACATCTCTTTTCTTTTCAGCAAGTCCTTGCAGGCCACAAAGAACAGCACAGCACCTCTGGGACTCCTTTCACAGCAATACAGTGATCCTGGAGGGCAGCCAGTGGGCCAGGAGGATAGATGAGGGCTGTAATGATTCCTTAAGGACCTGTGGGTTTATCTGGGGGATTTCTGCCCACTGGCCTCCAAAGGATACTCCTGAGTGCACCTCCACCACCGAGGAGATGTGAAATCCTTTAGGATAGATGCACACAAAGGAAGATGAAGCAGATAACGCAGTGATACTAGGTATGCACCTCATTCGCTTAGCAATGCTATTAAATATATATATAATTATTTCTAATGCTTCGTTAGCAATTAGCCTTTGTGGGAAGGAATAGAGCTGAGAGAAGTCTAGTGAAGGCAGATGCTGCTACTAAACAGATAAATCATTACGTGTCACAAAGGCTTTTTTGGGGATTTTTGTTTTCCTCTTTTAAGTTGACTTTGCAATCCAGTTAATTTGTTTTTATTCTACGTATCAGCTCAAGTATGAGATTCCTCCCTCTCTTCTGCCCTCACTCCTTTAGCCAGCAGTGAGGTCCCGCACCCACGGCCACACATGGGGCAGGGATTTACATCACAAGGCCCCAACGCTGAACTGTGGAAAAAAGTCTTTCAGCAGCAGGAACAGCATCTGGCTTCTTGGCATGCTCCACACACAGTTGTGCTGACAGATCTAGAGTTGCCTTTTACAATGTCGTACAGGCAGGCTGCTAATGGGATGTCCCTCCCCGCTTGTCCTCCTCCGTGTCATTTTTCTTCTTTGGCTCATATTTAGCTCTAATGAGGCTGCAAGCATTCATCCCTACAGATGGGCCTATCCCTTCCCTATGCTTCACAGCAAGCTCAGCCAAACATCCATACTGGGGCAGCATCTACACATCCCTGTACAGGATTTCCTCAGGAGGGTTCTGGTACACATCCAAAACCCAACCCAACAAAGCCATGGGCTGTCTCTGACACTTTCCTACCAGAGGACCTTAATTCCAGCCCAGCATCACAGCCACCTCATTAAACAGACAACAGAGGTTCCAAGAAATTGCTGCGTCCTGCCCCAGCACTCCAGCGTGTCACTATCTCAATGTGAATCAACACCATTTCATATTATTTTCACAGATCTCCAGCGTGCAAACCTGGGAGATAACTTGTGAACACAAATCCCAAAGCAACTAAAGCTGCAGGAATAAAGTATTTCTCCTGCTTACTTGTTTAAACATTCAGCCTGCCAAATACATAAAGCATCTCATGTATGAACCCCTTCCTGTGTGGAGGGAACCACTCTACTGAATAAGCCACATTATCACGTTAATGAAAATCAGTACTGGAAAGCAACTTACCCTGGACCCATTTACGTTAATTTATTGAAATATCAAACACTACTTTTTAAACGTATTTGGTGCAGCCCACCTGAGTCTGATCATCTGGTTGAGTAAGGTTTTTCTAATAGTTTTCATTATATTGCTGCGCTATGCCTGCGTACGTGTTCAGTTCTGGGCTCTCCAGTTCAAAAGAGACAGGGATCTCCTGGAAGGAGTCCAGCACAGGGCCAAAGATGATTAAGGGCCTGGAGCATCTCCAGTATGAGGAAAGGCTGAGTGACCTGGGTCTGCTCAGCCTGGGGAAAAGAAGGCTGAGAGGGGATCCAATAAATATTCATGAATGCCTAAAGAGAGACAGGAGGCAAATGGAAGAGGCCAGGTTCTGCCTGGAGGTACAGAGCTATAGGACAAGGAGCACTGGGCTAAAACTTGCATTATGCTCACGAAGCAAAATTGCTTCAGACAGGTTCTTGGCAATACTAAAAAATATTCACAGGTAAACCAACAGTCACATCCAGAAAGAAGAGCTGTACTCACCCTGGCAGCAAAGGGAATCTCTAGCTATAAAGCACTCCTTCCCAAGAAGCAGCCCAGGTCCAAGAGATGCTCCCCCTCCTCTGGCTGGCCCCTATATGAGCCCAGTGGGGGCTCCGCTCTGGATCCACCCCTTCTGGTCACACAGGGAGCACAGGTGCAAGCAATGTGCCTGTGCACCCTGGGCCAAACACACCCCCTCACCAGGTGCTCAATCACCAGTTCAAGCCCTGACCCCACAGTTCCCCCACAAGTGAACAAAGGAAGTTCCATACTAACATGCAGAAGAACTTCTTTACAGTCAAGGTGATGGAGCACTGGAATGGGCTGCCCAGAGAGGTGGTGGAGTCTCTTTCTACGGAGATAGTCAAGACAGGGCTGGATGCTGACCTGTGCCACCTATTGTAGGGTGCCTGCTTTAGCAGGGGGTTGGACTCGATGACCTCTTGAGATCCCTTCCAACCCCTGTGATTCTGTGATACGTTAATATAAATACCTCAGAAAGAAAAAAGTCCAATTACAAAAAGGCATACACATTTCCTCATGCAAACTCTTCAGCCTATCTTGCTTAAAAGTAGCATGAAGCAACTTACGTGGGGCAAGAATCTGGTCAGCCATTCACAAGTGAATGACCATAACTCCCTAGCATCTGAAATGATTTTTCTACAAGAAGTCAAGCAAGAAGATCTCAGCAGATTGCAATGAGTACCTTACAGGCTCAGTGCTGCAAGATAAAAAGCATGCTGGCCATTTTCCAGCAAGGAACCTGAGCATGTGCTTATCTTTAAGCTTACGAGCAGTCACACTGAAGTCCCATGCTTCATGCCTGAAATTAAACATTAACTCAAGTATTTTGCTGGATCAGGGCCAATGCAATTTAAAAAGTGCCAACTCCAAAAGCAGGGTTGCTTGGGGAACAGTTACTCAGGTGCACCTCATATGAGCTCAGCTGATGGTTGCAGAAAGGGACGGAAGTGCTGTTGCCTTTCTGCTTTCCAGTAAACTCCAAGCCTGTCAGTCTTTCATTTAACCCATGATGGAAATCAGAGCAAACTCAAGGCTATGGGCAACCCTTCATGGCAACTGATTACCTCCATGACACGCAATGAATGAGTGGGATTCAATCCCCAACTGCATTTGTATCTCACACAAATGGCCTTGCAAAATGTAACACATGCAATCTCATCTCAGCCACCCAAAACAAAGATGGAGGAAGCTCTAATAAACTGGGGGTTAGATTAATTGTCCCAGTCAATAACAGAGCCTTTTGCAGCATCAACCTGTAACTGCTCCTAGTAAAGTAAATCAAAGAGAAAGGAAGTAGAGACAGGAATCAGAAAGAAGAACTAAGCACGACAGAGTTAAGCCGTTCTCTTTCACACGTGAAATTCAGCATAAAATACTTCCCTATAAATAGTTGTCAATAAACACAACTGCTGCAAATGTATTTGGTAAATGTTGAGGTCAAAGGCCTCAACTGTTTATTGCCTTGTAAACTCAAAGGCAAGTAAATTTATTGCCTGAACGAGCTTCAGAGTATCGGCCATCATAAAAACTCTGCATCCGAGGCACAAAATAGCCCATCAGCTCACACCGTAGCCATTCTGCACATAGCTCAGGGGCCACCGTGTGCAGCATGATTCGAAGAACCAGAATGTATGTCATTGCCATGCTGAATATCTACTGCTGTGGGCTAGTGCAGAGCTGCCTGTCATTACTATGAAAGCCAACGCTGGGTGAAATTATACATGGTTGTGCTTTTAAAAGCAATTTGCCTGCAGCACTTTAGTAGCAGAACACAGCAGCACATTTGCTTGGCATCCCTGTGCAGTGTTGCATTTTTAAGTCTCCAACTGAAACTGGAGGAGCGCTGGACCCGGTGCTGCACAAACGCACAGTGTGCAGCAGTACTTACCCTAAAAGCTGGAAGAAGACTCAGAAGGTTTAATGAAGAATTTCATCCAGAGATCCGCCCCGAGGCAGGACAGTTCCGAGTGGCAGGGAGTGCGGGATGGTATGGGCAGGTGCCTAGAGCACTGGGTACCCTCAGTGGTTTGGAACTCCACCTCTGAACAACTGCAGAATCCTGAAAAACTGGTAGCTAATGGGCTCTATAACATCCTGTAAAATAATGACAACCATGGTTAGTGTTCAGTGCTGTCCTCAGATCACAGAATCATAGGATGGCTTAGGTTGGAGTGGACCTTACAGATCATCGAGTTCCAACCTCTGCCATGGGCTGGTTGCCAACCACTATTCAACCAGGGTTGCTAAATCCACTATTCATGACCACACTTCCAAATTAATGTGTTGAGAATCTTATTCTTTCCCAGCTCCAAAACTTAAAATGCCTGGCTCAGACAACATCAAACTATATGTATGCATATGTTTCCTTGAACAGGCTTGTAATTGGGAAACTTTACGTTTCTCTCCCCAAGAACTGCATGCGTTCAGTGTCCTCGGTCAAGTGTTCCTTTCTCAATTAGTGTCAGATTATCAATTAACATAAATTAACAGAGAATGGGTGTGAATGTGTGCAAACTGGATCAAGAGAAAATTCTGGGTTTGAGCTAATACAGGATATAGCACAAAATACTACGCAATCAGACTGTCTTTGTAATCTGGACTGTAAACTCCTCAGTGCAAGGACTGATGTTCTCATTTCCATCATGGAGAATACAGACAGTGCCGGTAATCTGGGGGATAACTCAAATTTTTGATCTTCAGTTTAGTAGTCCAAAGGAGCCGTCCATCTGCCCAAAGCTATGCTTACCAATTTAAATGAAAACTACGCCCCACCTTTGCTCTTTGCGACCGCTCTTGAGCAGCTGAGAGTACCTGCAGATAAAGTTGCAGAGAGTATTACTTTTCAGAGAGTGTCACTTGAGAATGAAACTGTTGTCAGAGAAGGAAGCACCTGACTGCGTGTGCCAGTCAGAAACTTAACTACCTACACACCTCAACTGAGAACGCAGGCCCATGAATAGGCACGTATCAATACACACACACATACAAATACCCCATACAGACAGGAAATCCACCAATGAAGCACAAACACCCACCGCGCTTTAAAAAAAAATCCACCTCCACAGATCTGTGAGCTCGAGGCAGAGATCTAAACAGAAAATATTCGGAATCGTAGAATCACCAAGATTGGAAAAGACCTCCAAGATCATCCAGTCCAACCGCCCACCTGTCACCTACAGTTCTCACTAAACCACATCCCTCAACACAACATCTAGAGAATGATGCACCAGTAAAGCATGTAGATCTCTGTTTTCATGCTGGATGGACCTGTTTTCCGGTACTGTTCCCATCACATACAAGAAAACCGTCTCAGCTCTCCTCCAGCCATTCCTCTGAAATGTTACCTGATAAAAACCGCTGGTTCGTCTGAGAAATCTCCCCCAGAAAATTCCATTTGCTGCATGAACACCTTCTCAGGTACAACAAACTGAAAGTGAAAAGGAAAGGCGCAGTACAAGGTGCTGTCACGGTGACTGTCTGTAACCTTTCTGTGTTTGTATTTGTGGGCTTTAGAAACACGTGATTAATTCAAAACAAACATAGCATCACAATGAAATACAGTTACGTGTGAATGGACAAATCAGAAAATTAATTCTAATGCCCTTAATTCTAGCATACATCAGCTTATATTTGCATGATTGGACAAAACACAAATACCAGACTTGGTTTAAACAACCCATTTACTGGATATTACGTAAGCAGTTCTGCAGGTTTGCTGTTCTTATGACACGACTCCTTTCCGCACCAGGATCACTTCACTCTTCCACCACTGACAATTTGTCACTTGCAGGCTTCCATTCCAAACCATGACCTGAAAATAACAGATGATAGGATGAAAATCAGAATCATGGTAACGGGTATAGGAGTTCCACTACGGTTAGTGGGACTAATCAATGGGTTGGGTAAGGCGAAGGGGAAATACAGTCCAATTTGCCACAAGGGGAATAGAAAACAAACCACTTAACAATGCACAAATACTAAATATTAAACACTTCTAGCTACTTCTATCCAGTTAGCCTATTTAGTAAAATTAAGGGAATAACAAACATGTGATACTGTGTTACCCAGCAGCACACTTCCACTCAAGAAACTGCACAGCCATGAACTTTCTCTGCATAACATGGAACATGAATGGGGTACTGTTGCTTAATCATTCTCCTGAATGTTTATAGGATGGAAATAAGACCTTAATATAGCTAGAGGGGCCACAGGATGGACACTTTAAAGGTTGCACTACCATGTGTGTCAATACCAAGAGCTCAGCAACATCTGGTTTAATTCATTTTTTGAACTGTTTACTAACTGGAGACTAGGTGTTATTTCCTCCATGAGAGGGGAAATGCCTTTAATTGATGCCGGTGCATCTCCCTCATGGCAAACGAGCACTCAGGAGACACTATGAAAACCAGTTTAGCAGTGGTGGTAGAAATGGGGGCTGGGATTTTTCTACAGTGTCCATTTAGAGGGAAGGCCCTCAGAAAAAAGGTGATCTTGGTGAGTGTGTCAGCACAGCGCTTGGTCCTACAGTGCCTCAGTTCACACAAAGCTTCAGAACGTAACTGGAACACACGAATAGGAAGATTGCTATTTCCAAAATCGAAACCACCCCTTGCACAAGCTGTGAAGGTGGCGATACTGAAGCCATTTCCCTGCATGTCAGAGATGTTTGGCAAGGAATCACGTCAGTACTTCTGTTAAGAAAACATTCAGATTCCACAGCACGTCCTTGAAAAGAGCAGCGTAAGGTAAGCCTTTGGACTTTTATTGTTTGCAACCCAATTTCCACTTTGCCTTACGTCACAAGGAAATTGCTTGCAAGCTGATTTCAGCCTGGACTCGAGAGAGCGTTTGCTCAGTGAAAACCAGTATTCAATTTAACACGATTGCATACACGTGCTAGTGGGATGCCCGGCTGGAATCCAGAATTAAGACAGGTCAGGATGAAGGTGCACTGGTGGGGCTTGGCAGGGAACCTGCTTTTATTGCTTTTGGCTCTGGTAAGGAACATCAGTTTCTCGTTGGTGAGTTCTGAAAACAAAGGCCTTTCCAAACACAGAAAGAAATGAAACAAAAGAAACCCCTTCTCAAACTCTACTTCGGGCAGCCGTGTGTCAGTGCCACAACGTGGAACCAGCAAGCCATACAAAGGAGGAGAATCAGAGCGAAACACACGTGGACACGACGTTCTTTGATTCTGTTCCCCACACCTACTTAGGAAGGAGGCTTCCATGCGTCAGGCTCAGCTGGCAGAGGCGCTTTGGTCCTCCACAGGTATCAGCTCCCCCCGCAGAACGCAGGCACAGAGGTAATAAACACATTCGTTTCATTACAACATCTTAAAAAATGTAAAAATGCTAAAAAGCCAACTGTAAACCGATCTCCAGCCAAGGTACACGTTAATTATACAGCTTAAGTCAGGCGGATGCTCAAGGAAAAGAGATATAAAGTTACACCCAGCTGGATACTTTGTAGTTAGCACAAATGTAATATAAAGCGTACCAGAGTTTGTCAAGTGTCTGTCTGGATTTTCAGTTTTCATTAGTACTATAATTAAAACCACATTTTCAGCTATATTACCTATAACAAGAAAGGAATGAGAAATGAGGTTGTCAAGGTCAGTCTCTCTCTGCTCTTTACGCTGAGTATCTGCAGGCCACAAGTTGTTGAATTTGGTGTAAACCAGAGTAATCAGATGGAATGTCACGTTACAACCAAACCTTTGTGGCTGAACAGACAAACTTATGAAGTCACTTCCTTTTAATCACCAATGGAGCGTATTTATCTACAGTAATGTAAGTCAGGAGGACAGGCAGGCCGATGACAGACAGGCTGACAGATATATGGAAATACAAGCGCCCCAAACACGGCTACGACAGAGCTGATGCACAGACACATTCCTTTTGAGAAAGCTGTGCTTGAGCTTATGCTGTCATAGCCTTTCCCACTTATAACTGACACCGCCGTAAATGCTTTTTACGTCCTTCCTATTGCTTGTCACAGAAGACACAGCAAAGATGAAGAAAGTAGGAACATGGGATAATTTGGATGAGAATAAGCTAACAAGGTTAAGACCCAGATGCACAGTTTTAGCACTGCCAGGGAGTCAACAGGTTTGCAGGAGAACTACACAACAAAGCAACCAGCTATCTGACAGCAGGCTTCCTACCAGGGGGACATACCGATCCAATCAGTAGTGGGTGCCCTAATTAGGAATCAGTGGTGAAAAACGGCGTCGCTTCATTGAAGTCAGGAGAGGTCAACATTTTACTAAGGATCCGGCCCATAAATTTCATTATTAAAAATGTAACTTGTTAATATTCAAGTGCCTGGGACAGATGAACCACCGAGGAATGGGACTCCCAAGATGAGGGAGTGGTCCAGAAAGCAAACATGGTATTGGCTTTCAGAAGAGCCTGGGGGGTGGGAAATAGAAAAAAAACAAGGCAACTGATGAGTATTCAGTATAAATGACTAGTTCATTTGTGATAATAAAAATGGGTTGGGGTTGGATTAAAAAAACCAGCACCACCACAACAAAAACAAAACAACCTGCTCCAAAGGAGATTAGTGAACCGACCGCTAAACTGAAAGACCTAAAGATGATAGCCCAGGAGATAACGTTGTAAGAATAAAGTGAAAGAGCTCGTATTAGATACAAAAGGTGTGTTGTAAGGAAGGATCAGAAGGGCAGACTTTGAGCTTCATCTCGTCATAAATCAAAAGCTTGTTCTCCGTCATTCTTGTCTATGAGGTCAGCTTTGATTCCCAAGCTACAATTCCCAAAGGATGGAGGCATTTCTATCGGCAAGTACGCATCTGTCTTCCCCCAGGCTGGATCTGCCAGCCCTGCTGTCACCACGGACTGTCATTATCTCAATCTCTTTACTGCCCAGGATTGCTCCATGCCGGAGCCACAGGGCACTATGGCAGGACTGTGAGAGGAAAACCCAGCTGGAACGCGAAGGGCATTTGCAGCGCAGTACTTCACAAAGAAGTTTATCATGACAGACCATCTGCAATAGCTCAGCCATTGTTAGTGGCCAAACGATTTAGCACACTAGCGACTGGGTGATACCTGAGGAATACAAAATGTCATGCAAGAAAAAGCAATGGGTAAAAATACCAACTGCCCGCAAGTGAAAAAATAATAAAATGCACCACTAAATAAATAGCAAAAAGTGCAACTATCCGCCCTGTCATCTGCTTCATATCTCTTTCTGTCTGGGTAACCTAAGCACCATTCTTTTTACTCATGCAGTGAACTAAAAGAGGGGAGATTTACTTTGAATGTAAGTTTTTCACAGTAGGGGTAGTGGGGCGCTGGCACAGTTTGCCCAGAGAGGTGGGGGTGCCCCATCCCTGCAGACAGCCAAGGGCAGGGGATGGGCTCTGAGCACTGATGGAGCTGTGGGTGTCCCTGTGGGGTGGGACCAGAGGGCCTTGAAGGGCCCCTTCCAACTCATACGATTCTGTGACTCTATGATTTCATGAATTAAAACGTTTTAATATTCATTTCAGATGTATCGTTTCAATTACAGCACTATAAAATTACTTTTATAGTGTTCCTGCACAGTGGATTCCATGATTTGCTCCGTTAGCATCGAATGGTTTTACTTCAGTAATTCTCACTTTATGTAGAGAAACATTGCTGTGTGGCATAAAACCTGATAGCTACTGCAAGTATCTTTAACAAAGATAACGTTTACAGAGAATAATACAGACATTTGATCCTATGTGTTCCTACAGATAAAAACCTTCACTCTTTCTGCAATAATTGAGAAGAGCAAAGCAGCGAGGGGCACGAAGCCTGAATCTTTGAGACAAGACCGCCCTCTACTGCTTAGGAGACAGTAAAACTAGGGAGGATCACCCTTACCTTTATGAAGTATTCATACAACCAAGAGCTTCCATTGATCCCAGCCCAGGAAAGCTTTGCAAAAATGCGTGGCACCGCAATCTGGGGACATTTCCTCCTTTGCGGGTGTTACTGCTGTGTGATTCGCAGAATGAGGGAATCCTCGGGGTTGGAGGAAGGGCCCTTTGAAGGTCACCTGGTTCAACTTCCCAGAAATGAGCAGGGACAGTGCGCTTTCATGTACATCCACGTAGGAGCTGGAGGAGGCCGGGCATCTGCTTCCCTTCAGCTTCTTCTCACAGAAGCAGAGCACGTCCCCTACCAGCTGCACTTTATGCACCTGCACATCAGCTCCATGCAGAGGTGGGACTTCCTCACCCGTCAGCTCTTTGGGGCCCAGCTCCAAGCAGAAGACATGGCCGGGGGTGGCTTCAGGGCCATGAGCTGCGGCAGATGGTATAGCTCCCACTGGGCCCGCCGCCTTCAAAGCCAACGTCCATTCCAATGAGTGGCTGCAGCCATGGCATGGAGGAACCCCTGGGAATAGTCTGACGTACGCTCAGAAGTTCCTCCACCACTCTGTGTGAGAGCTGTTCATCTGTCGGTGGACACACTCCTCCACGACAAATGTCTTTCCGTACAGAACGACTTCGGGGATTTACTTCTCATCCTCTTCCACATTCTCTTTGCATCTCAGTCTCATGTCCCGTGCATGCACTTCGTGTTTCCTTCTCCTGTGACACTGGAAGAGCACAAGGAGCAGGACAAGTGCACCCGCTGAGGCCCAAAACTGCCAGGAATGCAATGCAGAGAAGAGCAAGGCTTGCATGCCCACCCAGCTCTTCTCCAGGTCTCTCTGCTCTATCTCTTGCAGCAGTCGGGTCATCTGCTCTCGCAGATAGACCTCATGCTGCTGCATATGGTTGAGTGTGACCACATCAATCTCATCACCAACACATGGTACTCACTGCACCAGCAAGGCGAAGGCAAACACCAAAGCCATGATCTGGAAGAGATGGGAGAGAGGGGGTCAGTAGGGCTGGGAAGAAGCTCACACACAGCTGGGGGAGCGGGGCCAGGAGCCACAGCCCCTGGGGTCAGGTAGGAGAGGGGGCGAGGGAGCTGGGAAGCAGCAGGGGATGGGGCACCCAGTGCCTCTCCAGGCAACCTGTGCCAGTGCTTCAGCACCCTTATCATAAAAGAACTTTTTCCTTATATTCAGTCTAAATCTCCCCTCTTTCGGTCAAAAGCTATTTCCTCTTGTCCTGTCACAACAGACCCTGCTGAAGAGTCTCTCCCCTTTCTTACAGCCCCTTCAGATACTGACAGACTGCTCTCAGGTCTCCCCAGAGCCTTCTCATCTCCAGGCTGCTCAGCCCCAGCTCTCAGCCTGTCCTCATAGGGAGGTGTTCCACCCTTGGGATCATTTTTGGGACCTTCCTGTGGACAGGCTCCAGCAGATCCACATCTCTCCTGTACTGAGCACCCCCCATCCAGACACAGTTCTCCACGTGAGTCTCACAGCACAGAGGCAGCCCCTCCTACATAGCTTTTTTGTTTCATTTTCTCTGCTCCCATCACTTGTTCCTCCTGCAGTGGCCTGTCTGTAGTCTTAAAGAATTCATTGTAGTGGAAGTGATTATTTAAAAACAAGATGGCTGTATGAGTCACTTTGTGTTTCACACTCAGACTGCTAAATGGAGTAAAAGCTATTTTTAATTTGTGTTTTAGCACAACGTGGTTTGATTATGGCTTGAATATACGAGCCCTACCAGAACACAAGTAACTACAGTATTTACCAGGAACCGTACAGCAGATGAGAATGCAGCACTTGCATCTTACTGCCAGAAGCAGGTCACTTGTGAACCCCTGGCCTTAAGGGAGCAGCACACTGGCAGCACACTGCTTGTACAGCTTCAGCCCAGCACCTGCAGAAGGCACATTCATGCCACCACACAATTCCATTGGCAATTCAAGCTCACTGACCAGACCTGCAGTTAACATGCTCACTGTGGAGGAAACGCCCAGGATGCTCACACGGTGCTAAGAAACGCTGGGATTTTGGAAGTCTCAAAAAGCTCACTAGATGTATAAAATAATTTGCAATATGTTTTTCAGTTAGTGTTGTGATATGAATTTGATCGGTGTTTCTGCTATTCTGGCCACATGGGGGCAATATATGAGTAATAATCACTTAAACAATTAGTGCTAACTTGCTCATCACCAGAAAGAACCACTGCTGTGATGTACATATCACAAGCAATGATGAGAAGCACAACAACAGGTAAAGGCAATTTCAAGGCTGAAGCAGAAACAGGTTTCTTATCTCAGTGTGACCCTGCTATGAAATGAGTCCATGCTGCCAGCTTCCACCTGCAGGGACAGCCGCAGCCATAGAGAACTCATTCCTCATTCCTTAGGAGAGGAAAGATACAGGTGAACAAAAAAGGGGAAAGGGAAAGGGGAGGGAGGAATCTCCTCTCATGGAGCTGTGTGGGTTTGCATTTGCAGTGGGGAAAGGGAACAACAGTTTGTAAAAGCAAGTGTTGATGGAAAATGGCATGGAAGAGTGAAACAGGGAAGCAACCCAAACAGAAATGATTGCATCAATTAGAGGAAGGAACACACTATGGCCATCATACCAAACTGAAACATAACCCTGATACTGAAGTGAAAACAGTAGTGCCAGAAGTGAGATCTCACTGGTGAGCAAAACAGGAAAGCATAAATCATTCCACGCAACGTTCCCTCTGAACAAGACACAAAAGCCGCAAGTAGAAAGAGAAAATGGTAGAAAACATAACTGAATGATATAGAGAGGAGGAGCACAGTCTGTGCCATGTGGGAACAGGCAGATGTAGCTCTCTGAGCTTTGCTATGCACCACAGAGGGAATTTTTCTATCTTCTCTCCTGCATCCCCCCAAAATAACACACTCCATCAGCTCATTCCTTTTCTTTCAGCATCTTTTGACCCCAGGACCAGTGACAGAACATGGCAACATGGCAAGAGGGCACCACCAGCTGCGTTCAGCCTGGGATTTCTTGTCCTGGAGAGGAAGCAAACAGCAGGAGCTAGGAATGTCTCCCATCAGGGAAATAAGAGTCCCAGTCACCAGCTGCTGTGGCTGAACTGCAGGCTTAGAGCATTCTGATACTACCTGTGAGCTGCCCTGCTTGCCAAGAGTACCATCAAAAAGCCATCATTCTCCCAGGTTTTGTCCCCTTTTTATTCCTTCATATAAGGTTGTTCTGTCACAGCTCTACAAGGTAGTTATCACTCAAAATGTAATTAAACAGAACTGACTCCTATCTTTCCCTCTGGAAGTCAGCTTAGCAGATGAAATGGCTTCTACAGATATCTTCCCTCAGAAGGAGGAGTAATTTGGAATATCTGAACGTTGTCTGCATTTCTATTCCAATCCATTTACAAGATTATTTCTCTTGTTCAGTCCTCTCTTTTCTGTATTGCAGTTGCAACCCAACTCTTCTCCACTTTTTCAGGTCTTTCCTATGGTGATGAAAGACAGCATCTCAAAACCTGTTGCTGTGACACACAGCCTATGGATGTATACAAATCAAAGTGCTCAGTGTGCCACCTGGCTCAGTGTGTCCTTGGCCTATGGTGTGCCTCTCTCCTTTCTGCTTAGCGTTGCAGATTTTTGCTCCTGGCCAGCCCACTGATCTCGTACTAGTGCTTCCACCTCCTCATCTTCCTGATTACCTTAAATTATAGGTTCTTCAATCTCCTGACATTCAACCCATGGTCCTGATCATGCTGCTTTTGATGTGCCATGCCGTTAGCTCCTCCAATTTCTACCTGCTCAGACCTCAGGTGTGAATTTTGCCCTTGGCTATCTTTGGCCTCTGGTTTCAAACCTACTCAGCCCCTTATCTTTGATCTCAGCTGTCCACAGCTCAGGTGGGATTCCATATCTGACCTCCAATTCCCTCCAGAGGGATGCAGGATATCTTACTGGCTTTATGAAACCAGCAAGCCAATCCTGGTCTGTCCTCCATGACAAAAAGCAAATCTTCCAGACGAACATGGTTCTGTTTTGAGTTCTCTTTTGAGCTTCCTGAAAGTGAAGAAAACTATGATAAAAGAATGGGGGCTAATAAAAAAATAAGGGCTATTAAGAGACTCTCATTAAAGGAGAGCTTGTTCAGTGAAATAACAATGGGGAGTATGTGAATGGTTGGTTACTAAGGGAGATAGACCTCACACTGTAATATGTGACATGCATAGGCCAAGCAGAAGTATAAACCTAAGCACAAATAAAAGCCCTGGACAAAAGCTATGGCTCTGAGCACCACTGCTAAACCAGCAGGAGGAGAGTTCACAAAAACCCAATTAGCAAGGACAAAAGCTAGAATAGTAGTCCAGAATGTCAATCAGAATACAAAACTGCCAGCATGAAGATGGAATGTATTAAATATGCCCAGTCACAAAGTGGAACACTAGCAAGCAAAAGGAAAACATGCATAGTAAGGACAGAAAAAGTGTTGATTATTATCAAAGAGGAAAAAAAAAACGTCTCTCTGAAATGCTTAAATCAGCAGCAGAGGCACAGGGCCAAATGAGCTGTAGAAGGCATATGTGAGTTACACACAAGGTATCATGACTGTGTGCAATTGCAGCAGATTAGTGTCATACCTGCCTGGTACAGCTCCATCACTCCTATGCCCAGACTGCAACAGGAGGATCTCTAGATCACAGCCAACTCCTCTGCAGTTCCAGAGCATTCCTCAGAGCTCTCTGCAATCTCCCCTTGGCTGAAGAAACCGACCCCCAGCTCCTCCATCAATCCAGGCCTCTCTTCAAGCTCCCCATGGAAGATAACCCAGATAACTCTGCTGTCCTCACTGTCCCAAGGGCTTCTCTGACACGCACTAGTAGACAACAATTTGTTCACGTTACTTAGCTAATTGTGTTGTTCCCCCACATCTTTCCTCCAGAAGCTAATCCTAGTGGCCAAAGACACAGCAACAGGGATGCAGAATGACACCCATACCACTTAGACAAGATCCCCACTTACACAAGGGACCCAAATGTCAGAACAGTGAATCTCTCCACAAAACAGTGACAGATCTTTGCTAACAACACAGTAAGAAAGATTCCAAATTGGCACAAGTTAGTATCACCTTCTTGATTTTTCCAGCAACTCCAGAACTGGACCAGTAGCTTTAAACCTGATTCTTGATTTTGCAAAGTGAACAAAGCCCCATTTTGATCAGCTGCTCCAGCAGCTCCATCTGGCTTCCCTGAACGGTTCAGGACAGAAACATTTCTGATTTTTTTTGTTTGTTTTAAAGTAAACCCAAATGGCCCAATGGTATGGCCAAATGATCACAAACATGATCAGCATTCAGTTGAGAAGGCCTTCTGAGAATGCAGTGTAAAACCTTACCCACCATGTCTTCCTTCTCTATCATTTAATCATGTGCACCTGCTGCAGAGTATTCTAAACAACATTCTAGGACTTGGTTAATTCAGCCCACGACATTCAAGTTTTCAGCGCATTATTTGCCTCCCTCTGCAGTCATGAATAAGGCTTGGATAAAAGGTATATCTTTCAAAGCAAAGCAAATTCGTCTTGCTAATACATTTGCATTCCAACCAGAATTACTAAATTCACTGTTAATAAAATGAGAGCAAAGCTCATACACCAAATAATAAATGCCAGACATCCGTTCCAGAATAGTGCTATCTGCAAAATCCTCTTTCAGTGCTTGCCTATTAATTTACAGCAGTCAAAAATCTCACAGTAAGTTTCACTTATCATAAATTGGCATGCTGTTATTAAACGCCTGCAACTGCTTTATGAAAATAGTGTTCTTACAGTAATCTCACTTGCTATTTTCTCTGTTTTCTATGAAAGCGAAGAGAAGCTCAAACAGCTCCAGGCCGGCATGCTGCAGCAGGACAAGGTACCAGCAGCAATCAGCAGAAGGTTGGCTTCCAGCATGGTCTCTACTTATCCAAAGATTTCATCTCATGAAACACCTGGCAGGTATTCCAGCTCTGGAAAGACCAACATGAGAAACATTGGCAGAGGGTGTGCTGAGCTCAACATGAAACCTAATGGCATCATCATTTCTGACCCAAAGGCATTATCATGTCCCAGGGGACGATCAGACTGTACAATGTGAAGAACTGCTTTACCTCAAGGGTGATCAGGCTCTGGAACAGGTTTCCCAGGGAAGCAGTTGATGCCCCATGCCTGCCAGCGTTAAAGAGGAATTCAGACAAAGTTCTCAATAATATGCTTTAACTTGTGGTTAGCTTGGAAGAGGTCAAGCAGTTGGACTCAGGCTTGGCAGGTCCCTTCCAACTGAACTGCTCTGTAACCTTTTATGACACGTGTCTATCCCAGCTCTGACTTCAGGAAACACCATGAGTCTCACCTAATAGCAAACCTGTACATTAGAATGGCGTTCCACCAAGGCAATCTAAGGCCCAAAAAGTTCCTTCAGGAGATTCTCTTCACATCAGCTCCTATTCCCACTGTGTTAACTTCAGTTAGGTACAACATGACCATGCACACTGTGTTTGATTTAAATCTTGAGTAATTACACCTACGAGGAATACCAATGAAGTGTCATACAACTTTGGCTTAATATTCATTACATAAGCTGTGCCATTGCGAATGAGATCACACTCCTAGACTCTCTTGCTTAGAAGCTGCTTTCAGGAGCCAGGGATTACTGGAACTCTGAGTTTTAACAACAGGTTATTGCCTGCACCTGCTTATAAAACCAGTGCTCTCCTGAACAAGCAACATTCAGGTGTCTCAAACAGCACAGGTGGTTTACTCCTCACCATGGAAAATCTCAAAAGCATACTGGCAATCACAGACCAGGAAACCTCCATTACGTACCAACTGCTTTCTCTTTGTGACCACCCTCAGTTACATATCAGAATGAGCAAGAGTTGAGAGAGACAGATGTGGTTCAAAAGTTTTATTCTTATGAAAAACTCTTTACAAAAAGCAACAAAAGGGCCACAGTTATGAAAGGCAGTGGTAAAAGGTAGGTCAAGACTCAAAACATAGTAAGTTTTCAGTGCCACCTGGCTGCAGCGTGCTCCCATGGGTACACACCATGGCTTGTGCAGCCTCTGACCTTCCAGTTGGTTCCATACTGAAACCAACCATTCCATTTGCATTTCACTGAGAATTGCACATTGCTCCTAGTTTTTATTTAATACAATTATTTTCCAATATCCCCAGATCACAGTCTCTCCACTCCCTCTTCCTTCCCTCACAGCTACTGGCTGAGAACACCTCAAACCATTCTGAAGAGGCAAAAGAATAAGAACTACGATCTGCAGTCAGCCACCCACTGTCACCTGAAGAAGAGCGTGGCTGTGTTCTGTCAGTGACAGCTTGTGCTTTCACTCAGAAGCACCAATGTTTGCTCACTGCACAAGCTGGCACACATGCAGACTCACAAAAGAGATTTCTGCTTTTTAGGTTCATAAACCATCCACTCCTGTGAAGAGCTATTTACTTGTTTATTCTTACACTCCTATTCCTCCTGGCAGAACACCAGAACTCCTCAGAAAAATCAATACACGTTTGAAAATGTGGCAATTCCACACTTCTGAAGAAAAAAGTAAAATAGACGTATTAGACTTCCTGAAGGAAGCTGTACTTAGAACACAAATAGATTGTTCTGACACCAAAAGCTGAAATGCCTTTTGAAACCTGGGTCACACTTCCCCTAAGGATAAGCAAGCCCTTGCACAAGCCAGGCTTCACCAAGCTGAGTGTGATCCTGCCAAAAGTTCCACCCTGGAAACTACAGCATTCAGAGCTCAAGGCAGTGAGTGGAAGCTGCTGTTTTCCTTTTTTCCCTTCAAGGAAACAGCAGTGTCAAGAAAATCCACACAGATAAATTATTCACTGTGTTGGAAAATACTCAGGAGGTCACAAACTTTTATAAGCCCTCACAACAAGGCAAAGCCTACTGATACATAAGAGCTACGGAACCTGACCAAAGACATCCCCTGAGTGACAGAACTCCACCAGGCTGTCAGGAACATTGGTAGTGAAAAAATGGTAGAGGGGAAGCTCTGCCAGACAGCCATCACCTCACCACTTCAAGCCTGCTGTGCACAGCAGCGGCACTGGGACGGCAAGCAATATTGCTCCTGCACTGAAGGATGGCACAAAGAGAGGAGAAGAAAGCAAGGTATTTACCTCACTTCCCAAAAGACGCCTCCTGTCCAGCAGCACAGCTCCCACCAGCTCTTGGGGTGGTGACATTTACAGTCATCTCTTGCAGTCAGAGCAAGGGCAAGTTGAGAAGCCTGCAGGTGCACTTCAAATAATCAATGTTAAATTTGAAACGAAACTTCAGATCTGCTGTAACTTAGTCAATTTACGGCAAGGCTGTCGTCTCCGAAGTCTGACCAGTATTCACACTGACTGTTAGCACAAGACAAAGAGGATCCCATTACATTTAAAGGTTCAGGAACCAGAAATGTTCTAAACATTATTTTTTTTTAGATGAGACCTTTAAATGTGGAACAAAAAAGAAATGATCAAAGAACATCAGAGAGCCGTCTCCAGTTGCAGACTCTGAACTGTGGAGTGCCTCAGGCTGGATGCAAGTGTCCCACTCTCAACATGAGAGGCTTACATCTCTCTGAAAATTAAAGCCAGTAATGGTTTGCACATTCAGATATCCAAGGCCAGGAATGAGGGAAAATCATCTGATGCTTTTGCAAGCCTTGGACAATTGTTACAGCTGTCTGAAATAGGAGATTCTGCTCTGTTTTGATGCTAATGAAGTCCGGCAGAGCAAGGTATCATCCTGCCACTCTCCATGTGTGGAGAGTTTTATTGAAGAATGGCTTTGTGAGAAGGGCCACGTAGACACTGTGCAGCTGCTGAAGCAGCAAGGCCATGCAACATAAGTAACAGGTTATGGAATGCATGGGAGAGAGTAGACGGATGGGAAAGAGGGACCCAGTAAGTTTTGGGATGCAGGACATTCCAAAGAGCTGATTACAGGGTACAAGGATAGGTGGAGTTGACATTCATCTTGGGACCAATCATGAGCTCTACTTTTGCACTATGTATTAGCTTATTAACTACAATATAAATATCAACGCAGCCTAATCAATAAACGAGATTTGCTGATCAGAAACCTGGTCTGTGTGCATTTCTCCCGCCGTTCTACAACAGCCTAAAGTTAGAGTAAAAATTCTGAAGAAAAAGAAAGCAGCAGCCAGTGCTAAATAACCTGAGGAAATAAGAAAAATGAGATCAGAACTAAAAGTCCTTTCCAGTAAACTAAGAACTCGTGACTGTTCCAAAAATTGAAACCAAGATGTTTCCCTCCTGTATTCATTACTGATTTTCACAATTTCTGGCACTGATTTGATCAGAGAATTCATTCAAAATCCCCTCACTTTGTGTGTGAAACCAACAGCAAAACGTTCTAAAAAGCAATGGGTATTGAGGAATATGCATAGGTTATGTAAAAAGGAAGATACAAGGAACGTAAGAAAAAGAGGAAAGATGTTTTAAGGCAGTAATTCTGAACATGTTTTCAAATGATTGGTTTTAAAATCATACATTTGTATGAATTCTCATTTATTCCATCTGTTACACTCCCCTTCAAAATCACAAAGAGTTGAAAAACAGTTTTTAAATTCTCCTTTATCCCTGCAAAGTTTATTTTACGATAACTGAAGAACAGATGGAGACTTCTAGAATTCCTCTCTTCTTCTACAGTTGTCATAAAGACAACATTTTGGAGACCTTCTATTACCAACATCATATAAGAATAATTGCGCACAAAGGAATTTCTGTGAGAATTCTCAAGCTAAATACATGAAAAAGTATATTAAAAAAGAATACTTTCTATTATACAAATTTATAAAGGCAACTTATTTACCTTCTCATTTACCATCACTGTTTCTAGATACACGATAAGGAACTGCCTTAACATTAAAATAAACAGAGCAGGCCATACTTCAAACAGCAGAACAAGTCAGTCACATGGCAGAAGTGGCTCTGATCTGTATTCTCATAAATTATTATTAATTACTATTAAAGAAAAATCTTGTCCTCCTTCGACTCAGAAGGGAGGGGAAGGGACGTAGGGGACCAAAATGTCAGAAGAGTATTTTGGTCTAGTATCTATTTTGAGAGCTAAATATCAACTAATTATTTTATTAAAAAAAAGTATTGTCAAAGCATTACCAAACGCTGACTCGGGAAAGTAATTTGTTGATTAACAAATATTATAATTCCTTGGATCTTAGAACAGGGCCACACAAAACAACTTCTTGGCTTTCTATTTTCATATAACCTTCCTCCATGAGTCAACTCCAGTTTGGAGCCTCTGAGATGGGATGGGCAGAAGAGCAGGAATCAGCTGCACCACATAGTGTCAGTCACAAAAAGTTTCCCAGCAGTGTGAGAAAATATTGAAACAGTCTACAAAGTTCACTGAATAATTAGTTTAATCTGCTTGGTTTGTTTTCCAAAGAGGAGATCAAAGTCAAAAATAATTATAACTGACTGTGAGGGGAGGGGGAAAAAACAACATTACAGAAATTTAGTATAATGAATAATCCCTCTACAAGCCTACATGGCGTAAAACGAATTGTTAGAAGTACTCTTGTTTGCATCAAGTACTTCATTTAGCTAAAATATTCAACAATTCTAGAGGCTTTGTGAAAAGTGTTTGTTTTCAATATTGCTTAAACAGTTTCATTGACAGAAAGATACTATGTGGTGATATGCTCAAATCTAAACAAAACCTGCCACTAACTCCCATTCAGTGTTGTTTTCCATATATTGATATGAAGATAAACAGACTGAAATGTGCTGCACACGATATTATTATTGCCCTTTTCCATAAATTATCTCAATACATGTGTTAATGTTAATTAAGTACACCAGCAGTATCTCAACAGACATGTTATGTATCAACATCAGCACAACACAATTGAACAGTTCTGTTAATTACCATACCTTCAGAGCACATGAATAAGCCTTCTCTCCAACATTAATGGACTTTGGATCATCATCATCCAGGTTTTCCCAAATCCTAACATCTCCATCACTGCCACAAGTTACAATGCAGCTGTTCAAAGACACAGGATTTGAATCAAATCAAAATGAAGAGGGTTTTTTTTGTTTTGCTTTGTTTTTTACTGAATCACAATTCATATGATATAATTCACTGAATACCATGTTTAATAGACATGGAAAAAAAATGCAAATCTGATAGCACAACACAGCACTGGTGTGTCTGATAACTCGCTAGGCCTGGCACTCATTGAACTGAACTTTACTTATTATCAATCCATTCTCACCAGGATCTAGATGGAATTTTTCAGAGGGCTGATTTCACTGCCAGCTGAGCATTTAATTGCTTCTTAAGCCTTTGAAAATTTACCTTACAGCTGAGGGCAAAACTAAGAGCGTTAACACACACTTGACTGAAGTTTAACAAGCTTAACATGTTTCAGACCTACAGAACCCATAAAAATATTAATAAGGTGCTCAACTGTCAATTTTGCTGGAGCTAGCTATAGTTTTGATTTCTTACAGCATATGCAAACATATTTTCTTTCAAGCTACATTTAGAATCTATGAAATCACACTTGTAAAAGTGAATATGTAGAGGATCATATATACACATGTGTATAGGCTTATTTTCCCAGGTAACTAGTGATAGGATGAGAAGTAATGGCCTTAAGTTGCAGCAGAGGAGGGTCAGGTTGGATCTTAGGAAACATTTCTTCTCCAAAAGAGTGGCGAGGCACTGGCACAGGATGCCCAGAGAGGTGGTGGAGTCACCATCCCTTGAGGTGCTTAAGAAACACGGAGATGTGGTACTAAGGAACATGGTACTAAGGCAATATTGGGGGTGGGTGGATGGTTGGACTAGATGATTCTAGAGGTCTTTTCCAACCTTAATGATTCTATGATTCTATATGCCCTATACTGTTCTCAACAAAGGCAAACAAAGGATGAGCCAGATCAAGCCAGGTCATAGGTCTATCTGTCCAGTATCTCAACCAACAGCTGGAACAGATACTCCTCAGAAAGCAATGAAAAGGAATGTGACCATCCATCCCCCAGATGATCACAGAATCGTTTGAGTTGGAAGGGACCCTTCAAGGCCATCCGGTCCCACTCCCCCACAATGAACAGGAACACCCACAGCTCCATCAGGCGCTCAGAGCCCATCCAGCCTGAGCTTGGGTGTCTGCAGGGATGGGGCACCCACCACCTCTCTGGGCAACCTGTGCCAGTGCTTCACTGCCTGTACTATAACCAATCTAACTCTCCCCTCTTTTAGTTGGAAACCATTTCCCCTTGTCCTGTCACAACAGACCCTGCTAAAGAATCCGTCCCCTTCCTTACAGCCCCTTCAGATACCCACAGGCCACTCTCAGGTGTCCCCAGGGCCTTCTCTCCACCAGGCTGCACAGCCCCAGCTCTCAGCCTGTCCTCGTAGGGAGGTGTCGCACCCCTTGGGTCATTTTTATGACGGTATTTTCCCCTTCTCTGTAGGAACGGGGCAGTTACCTGCCGCTGTCGTCGAAGCAGACATCCGTGTGTCCCTCCGTGTGTCCATACCGCATCGGCTTTTGCGCTGATAGCATTTTTGCTCTTCCCTGTTAAACAAGGGCAGGAAAATAACATCAGTTTTTAAGAAAGACTTTAGGAAAGAGCCCCAGATGGGGAATCCTACCCACGGAGCCCCGCTGCCTTCCACGTGTCGCAATAGGGCCGTAACCCAGCAGGCACTCAACACCCTAAAACGGGGAAGAAAACAATTCACGGTGGAAAAAGGGGGAAAACAGAGGGGCTCACGGGGCCTGCTCCTCGCTGCCCTTCTGCAGCAGCGGCCCCAGAGCCCGCACAGCCCTCAGGGGGTGGGCGAGGCGCTCCCCCCGCCCTAGGCCGACCGCTAGGCCCAGGCCGCGCTCAGCTCAGCCCAGCTCACCTCACGGCCCCGTTCGAGCCTTCCCGCGCTCTCCGCCCGCGCCGGGGTCGGCCCCGCTCCGTCAGCGCTCCGTCAGGGCCCGGGGCGGGGCTGCGAGCGGCGGGGCTCGGGACCCGGAAGCAGAAGCGGGACCAGGAGGCGGCTGGATGGGAAGGAGCGGCGGCGGCGGGAGGCGATGGGAGAGCAACAGAGCTCGCTGAGCGCCCCGCGGGCCGCCGCCGCGGTGAAAACATGTTTTAAGTCTCCAGCTAGCACATGAAGAATGGACGTTGTCTCAGGTTGGTCCATCATCTGGAATC
>JANHGO010000938.1:0-36987 GCA_024606505.1 Aquila spilogaster
CCGGACAGCACAGCCCCCGGCCCGCACCCCGCCGGGCACGGCCGCCCCCTCCCGCAGCCCGCCGGCGGAGCGGGGTTTACCTGTCCGCCCCGCCAGAGCCGTCCTTCGGGCACGCTGCGCCCCGCGCCGCCCCCCGGCCCGCTGGCTGAGGCGTGCTCTCCCCGCTCACGACATGGTCTCTCCCAGCGCGGCGGGCTACCGCGGCCGCGGGCGCTCCCACTCGGCACGGCCACGGGGGGAAGGGGGGGAGGGGGGAAGCCCTTCGCCCCGCTCCCGGCCTCCTCTAATGGCGGCGGCTGAAGTGGCCCAAAGCAAAATAAACCCCCGTACGGCCAGCAGCCCGCACGTCAGCTCGGCCTGCCGGCCTGCCCCGCGCCCATTGGCCGAGCGTGCGCCGAACCCTCCGCCAATCGGCGAGCGCCTCTTTGGGGAGAACGGATGACGTCATCCCTGCCCCACGGGGAAGGGGCGGGGGGAGGAGGCGGGGCGCTCCTTGACCCCGCCCCCCGCGCGGCTCACGGCGCCCGCGGCCTCAACGGCCCGGGGTGCCCCGAGGGAAACCCGTCCGTGGGTCTCAGGCGCCGGGCAGCCGTGCGCAGGTTCCGTTAAGCACGGCACTGAGACCTTCCCCTGAGCATCCATGCAGGTTGAAATCTAAAATCCCTGACACAGAGTTGCCTCTGGTCGTAATCCCTCATAAGCATCGCTCGTGGCCCTCATAAATAGCCCTCATGGCAGCGGGCTCTGAAAACGCCTCTTAAAACACCAACTTTTTAGCGGCTGTCCTTCCAGTTTTCCAACAGGAAAGGGGCATCCCATGCAAGACGAGACCCCGGTGTGGGTCCAGTGCCCAGCACTGGAGAAAATGCCTTTTGTCCAGCAGACAAAACCGGAGTCAGGATGAGTCGAATTAAATTGTTTCTGGAGACCAAAACAGAAATATGTCCCAATTTACAATGAAATTAGTCCCGTATACACACAAAAAACTGTGGAGGGGTATAAAGTGGGGATCCTGTGACTCATCTTTCTGAAACCAGTTATTTACTGAGATCTCTTTCCATCCTCACTGAACAAATTGTGCCCTCATCTGAATTTGGGGGGAAAAATACTGACAATTAGATGTATTTGGCCATAGAAAGGATTGGGACAACAGTGTTTTCTTTCACACACCCACACGGAAAATCCAGATGAGGTCGGGTAAGTCATGTGAAAGAAATACTTCTTAGGAAACCATATCATCTTCCTGCCCAGAAGTAATTCAGAAGACGTATCCCTTGGTCTTGATGGAAAAGCAGTCATCTAAACCAAGAAGTGATGAGATCTACCATAAAAGTTGCTACAGCGGTTCAAGTCCTTCCAGAATATTTCCTAATCCTGTCGGGAAACCATTGGGTGATTGTATTACAAAAACATACTTTAAACAAAACGCAGTGCCCCTGCAGCACGTGAGCAGAATGTAATGTAGTTTTACGATGCAGAAAAGACCTTTAAAGAGGGCTCATATCGCTTCAAAACCTTTTGTTGCAGAGGTAAGCAAAAATTACGGTCAGCTGAAAGGAAGGTGTTTGAGAATTCCAGAGAGAAATGATTCTCCTATCTGCATAGTTACTGTGCAGAACAGGGAATGAAATAGGTAACGACGTAGTATGGGAAGGCCAACACATATGTAAAACTGAAAACTTGTTGTCAAGGCTGTTTGTTTCAGAAGTGCAACTCAGTGGTTGTGTCCAACCACAGTCCAAATCACAGGACTTCCTAATGCTGGCAGTATTGTTTGTAAGATCAGGTCACTGGCTTGATCTCAAAAACCGCTGGCATCTTCTGCCAGCTTTACTTTGAAGGAATTTACCATTTGTTCTGGACCTAAACAGTAGAGCACAATAGGAATGACCTTTCAACAATTTAGAACATTGCTATTCACACGTATATTTTATCTGATTAAAGCTTTCGGGCTTCTGATATGGAGAAAAATCGGGTTCTACCTGACTTGATAACTCAGTTCTCAATAGATTTGGTATTTGACCACCTCATTCTTTGTTAAATGTCAGAAAGACAATTCAGTCTCTGTTAGAGGTAGCAGAAATCGTAGGTAAGTACTAATTTATCATATTCCACTCCTAATTATATTTTTATTCCACCAGATAAAGGACAAATTTTAACTCCCTAGTAGTGCATTTGGAACACTCACACCGGTTTGACAGCTTAATGTGTTATTTTGGGGACTTTGCTTTGCAGAGCCGAATCCACTCATGTCTCAGAGAGTATGTGCCTTCACAGACTGGCTGCATAAGAAACAGAGCCGCCATCAGTAACTCAGAATAAACATATATATATATATATATATATATATGCTCATTGTTAGCAAGGTTTCTTCCTGCAGCCCTCCCTGACGTTACTGTTCTGATGCACCCTGCTCATAACCGAGCAAATGTTACCGAACGCTATAATTAGAAACAAAGCACTGAAACAATTCACAGTGGCATATTTCTAGATGTTGCGTATGATAGTCGGGGGATTCAGTTAAGCAAAATTGTACTTCAAGTAACCAAAAGACAAATACCAGATTATTTTATGCTGGCATGGATTCTTTTCGTACTGCAGCAGAATTTTCTCAGTCTGAGTACAAAGATTACATCTAGTTAGTGATGTATAAGCACAATATCTCGCTCATGCAGTTCTCTTTTCCCTGGTAACTACTCGCTCTCAGGCAGAGCGCTGGCTCCCATTAAGGCAATTCATCCCAGCTCACCCAGGAGCAGGGCTGTACATGCTCACCAGATGGTTCTTTCTCACTAGCTGAACTTTGAATATACAGAACTCTCTGCTCACACCAGTGCTTCTCTTGCCTTCGCTTTATTCGGTGTTTTCAGGCTCGTTGTGAACAAGGAAGACTTGCGGCTGAAACTGAAACACTTAGATAAAAGGTGAAGGAATAGAAATGCACAAAAATCCAAAGAAAGTACGGTTTTCAAAGCTGCTGTAAGCAGGGTATTTGAAGTGGTTGACTGATTCGTTACCATTTTTACATCACCTATCTGAGTCAGCCCCAGCCCTCACGCTCAGTAATCTCATACTTGTGTCTCTTTTTCCCATTTTAGTGTGAAACATAAAAATATCCAACTGCAGCTAGATCACTGTAAGAGGAAAACGTCAGAGGAGGCGTGATGTCCTGACTGTTCTTCCTTGCTGCATCTGTAGGGTGTTGTTACAGACTGCCATCCTCGGACCTAGGAACAAGCTCCAGATATTTGCAGATGACCTGGGGAAGGAAGGTAGGTTCCTCCTCTGGGATTCCCACACACTCCCACTTGTGATGGGAAAGTCATCGCCCTTGCACTAGCCCTGTGCTGTGTCCCCTGGGAGCTGCCTTTCTTCTACTACATGGCTAATTCTGCCCATTTTGTTGGCCTAGTTCTTAGCTACTTCTCAAAACGTTGTCAGAGACACCTTCTCCCAGAGATGGGCACAGCTCATATCACACAGCACACATGGACCCAAGCATCCCTTTCATTATTCAGCTCCAAGACTGCCCTGCTGCAAAAGCTCCATGGGTGTCCACAGGGACAGCAACAGGGCTCTTACCTTTGCTGGCACCACATGATAGGAGAGAGGCAGCTTTTGTCTTAGGGAAAAAATAGTGTGGAAAGGCAGAAAATAAACAAATGCAGCCATACCTATCATATAGCTAGGAGCAACTGTGCAGAAATAGGACAGAAGTGAGTGCTGAGTTGTTAGCTCCTCAGTCACTCTGAAATGTGTTTCACTAGCAGCAAGAAAAGAGGTTCAAAGTTGAGAGCACTTGAAAGCTGTAGCGTGCACTGTATTTTTCTTCATTTCCCTGCGGTTCTGCGGGGAGTAGAGGAAGGGGTGATGGAGTCAATCCATCATGCTAGGGCATTCCAGCTGAAGACTTTGAGCCAACAGATCAGGAAATCTTAGAAACCTTCCTCAGTTGGGCAGACGTTCAGTAGGTAAAGGAGTCTGTGCGGCACAGCCAACAGAAAAGCAAAGCACACAAAGGAAGATGGAAAAGTGGGAGGCGATGCGATGGTGATAATGCAGTGTGCTCGTTCGGGCTCCTGGAGGCTGCAGGATCTGCCTGTCCCAGATGGCGGGCACAGCATGGCTGCTGCGGTGGCTCTGAGCATGCATCAGCGGGTCTGTGACAGCACAAGAAGGCAGCAGGGGGGACAAAGAGAAGAGGAGAAAAAGAAGAAGAGAATTAGGGTAAATGCGGAGCTGTGTGTTAAAAACAAAGGGGAAAGAAAAATAAAAGATGGAAATGCAAAGAGAGCTCTTTGAATCTGCTCTTAAAGAAAGTCATCAGGGAAGACAATGACAAGGAACAATGCAACTATAAAAGGAAGCAGCCTGAGTCCCTCTGGGGGAATGCAAGACATTTGTGAGGACTTCAGACAAAAAAATAAAGAGAAAAAAGGATTAAAATCCATAGGCTAATTGCTGCCGACGAATGTCGGGCTGAAAGGGGCTGGATTCCTTTGTGCAATGGCCAGCATGTCTCTTATCCTCAGCAATAACACATTTAACCACTAGTAAACACCTGGAACTCAGAAGGAGAAAAGTGTTGGCACAAATGGGAGGTACGCATGATGCTAACTCCTGCAACACTGCTAAATGAGTCGAGGTAAAGATACCGCATTAATACCACCTCTGGCTTAGCTGCAGAATTTAGGTAGCTCCCCGCTCTGAGCATTAGCTTTTGTGAGCCCCAATGACAGGCAGTGCTTCTCCCCACACGTTGCCTGTAAATCATAGATGCTGAACTCCGTGGCCAGAGGCTTGGCTGGGGAGTTCAGACCTGTGCATTTTTCTCCTTTAGGTGAGCATGCGACTTTTCCTACATAGCAAACCAATGTTATCAGGTGACATTAATACTCCCTCAGACAGAGACAATGTCAGCAGCACTTAACATTTGGTGAAAGTGAGAGGGGGATTTATTGTAAAAGAAGGCTGCCCAGGAACGTAAAAGGCAACAGAGAACAGACGCAGTTCACAGAATGCAGTATGTCATGCCAGGCACAATCACTGCCAGCTAATCAGATTATTTGATGAGACAGAGGGAGCAAAATCCATCTTCCAGTTGACGTAATCCACTGATGGACTTCTGAAGGATTCTGAATACGCTGCTTCTGTGTTTCAGAAGCCATTCCCTTAACTTCACATGGAGGCTTTTTGTTTTCTGTAAGGAAGTCTAAAAATGAAACACGTACTGTTCAAAACCAAACGACAAGGCAACAAACAGAACACAGTACAGGCTGCGGTGGGACTCAGGGAGGCACTTAGCAGAGCAGAGGGCTGGTGCCGGCTGCCACACTGCGGGTTAGCAAGATGTAAAGGTGTGTCAGTAACTCCAGAGATGGCTCGATGCTATTAGTGGAGGACTGCAAGGATGACAAGTGGTGAAGGAAAGGAATACACAGGCCTGGAATTAAATACGGAAGATGATTTTCTGGACAGTCCTGAATTTTGGAAGGGAATAGGTTTTTGATTTTAATTCAGGCCTATTCTGGGCCGTAAATCCTTATCACTTTAATACCATTGCCTTACTCTAGAGAGGTGTTCTGCAAAAAATGTACGGCTTCCAGCATTTCTCAAAGAGGCAGCTTCAGCAGCTGGGTAAAATGCAGCTTGCAATCTTTCCTTACTTCTAATCATACAGAAAGAATTTGGCAGGATTGTAATTGCTGTGCCTTATTGACAGATACAACAAAAGAAAAAGAAACCTGAGAAACAGGAAAAAAAATCATATTCAAACCAGATTACTTTCCTGGAAACACAGTGTTTGGGTTTTTTTATTGCTTTTATTCCTAACTTGAAAAGAATTCAGTAATTATACATTGAGCAACTATTGTTTACTTGTATCAATCATCACAGCGGCTGCTCTATCTTCGTATGCTATGCTAAAATCATGCGTAGATGCAGATTAAAATAATTGCAATATAATGCCGTCTACAATCACTGTCTCTCACTGCACAAGAAATGCTGAAGCAAAGCTAAGACATTTATCGAGCAGCAGGCGCTCGTTAGCTCGTTGTCAGTACTCTCTCCCATTGGTAGCTTCTACGTGGATATTTTGTAGGTAGGCAACATTATAAATAGTCCTTTTGTAGCTAACATTTTTGCTGGCATATAAAATGTATGTTTGCTGTCTCCCAAATAATTCTGGCTACTCTGAGGAATACAGATTTTGTGATTCAGGAATGTGTTGCTTCAGTAAACCCACTACATGTCTCAGCTGCCTATGAGTTTCTCTTGCCTAATCCCCACAAAATGTCTAAGCTTTGCCCGCCTGCACTTACATAAGACAGACAGCTCTGGAACTGCCCATGTCCAGAGACAATTCTAAATTTACTGGAATTTACTGCAAAAGGAAAAACCTGATTTACATCGTACGTTGGAACAACATGCATCTGAAATTGCTCCAGTGTTGCAGCCAATGGGGTCTTCTGCAGAGGCTGGAGTAAGGATTTAGTATTAGAAAATTCAGAAGTGTAATTAACTGAGGGGTGAACTCCTGTCTCAACAGCTGATGTCATAAGCCAGCCAGGCATCATCATTTGTCTGTGCATCTCATTGCTGGCCAAACAAAACAGAAACCGAGGGCGAGTCACTCACGTTTTCCCAATGCAATTCAGGTTAATCGATAAAACCAGTTTTAAAAACATTACACAAAATGATGCGCTCCTGCTGAAATAGTTGAAAATTGGTCAAGCTGTTTGGTCTCACAAAGGTCACATTCTTCCACCAGAGATCAAGCCTTTACAAACCCTGAAACCCCTGACCGAGACACTCACGTGCTTTCCTTTCCTTGGACATTGCATTGCTCTTCTTGCAGTGCTGGAGTTTTCCTGTAGCCCAATTTTCCCCAAGATTTCTTATCATTCATTTCTCTGTCAGTCAGCTGTTATATCCAAGGGGCCTGGGCAAACGCCCAAGGCTCACTTCAGCTTTGGACCTCTTCCCACAAACCATATTTGATCGTATAGAAATATCACATTCAATCGGGTATATTAGTAATATTTATTAGACAGCTGCTGTAGATAGAATCCAGGCTACATGTGTCAGAGGAGGAAAAAAAGCTGTTAAAATGAGTGGGTCTGGGCGCTTCCATCAAATTAGTAAGCCTTTCTCAAGCATATCAAGAATCTGCTTGGATTAGTGCTTTCCTACTATTTGTGGAAGAATCAGAAGTTCTGGCATTTCACTGTGCTGCTCTCTCTATCTCATCTTCCTGGCTTTGAATTTGCCAGCCCCTTATTCCAAGCATGCTTCTTGCATGGATAGCTCATTCTTCCGAGAGGTTTCATGTCATTCTCAGGCACTCAGCGAGGAGGTCAAGTGGAGCCGGTCTTCCCTCAGAGCACACATCTTATTTCTTGGCTGCCTTCCGCTCACATCAGAGAACATTCTAAAGAAGGTCTCACTAGCGCATTGCTCAGAATCAAAATAGCTGCATTTCATTTAAACTTGATGAGCCCATAAGAAAAGTCCCTCGGACTTTGACTTCTCTTTTATAGCTGTTGACTGCTTCAGCATATGGTCCTTTTAGGTCTTCTCAGTTAAAGAGTGTTAAATCACAGTTCCATCAACTCGCAGTAACTTAATGCTTTTCATGGAATATCTGCTTTCTGCCCTAGACCTTCTGCCTCTGGAGCCAAGTGATTGAGTTAGACTTTGAGGTTTTGTTTTCAAAGAACATTTCTAATCCTCCAGACAGGGAAGAAAAGCATAAAATATGAACTAAATATAACCTTGGTACAGTCTGAAGGTGCAGAAACCAGAAGTCAACTCAAAAAAGGAACCAGAAATATTTGTTCTTAGACTCGCTATTTAAAAATATAATTCAGATGGTTTTGAGACTGATAGATCAGTTCAGTCTGGGGTTCTTTCCCCGATGTTTTCATGGCCAGTTCCACAATGCAGAATACAGTTTCTGTTTGTGCCAGTGCTGACCTCTATCCCAACTTAGTGCAGTGGAATGAATAGATTTGCTCACACCGGACGGTCACTCTAGCTGAGGTTAGTACTTCAGTTACGTTATGGTTAGATATGCTCTGCTTGGCTAATTTCCTCATACAGCAGATTACCCTCAAATTCCTTTTCTTTTAGAGCTGTCAGTCTTTGCATTTTGGCTGCATGGCTGCCCTAGTTCATCCCAGAGATGACTGCGCTGTAGCTCTGGCTGCAGTACTTGTCAGTGCCATCTACAGCTTTGGTGTTAAATGAGTACCAGATAACATCATGGAACCATGGAACGATGGGAAGGGTTCTCTCTCAAAGCAGGGAGAACTTTAAAGTTAGATCCATCTTGAGAGGCAGGCTGTGTTGCTCGGATCCTCATATAGTCAAATTCTGAAACCTTCTGAATTCAGATTTAGCACCAGTTGTCTCCAAAACACACATTCACTCCCTCTTTTTAGTGCTGTAAGCCCAAAAGAAGTTTAATTAAGTTGCTTCCTCACTGAGAGATAATGTGGCTAGAGATCATAAAGCCACAATTTGCTGAGGACGTTTTGAGTTAAACATAACCCATTAACCGAGAACACCAAGAAAAGCTTTAGCTCCTTTTTCTTCCTACCTAATACCAGAGGTGCTGTGATAGAAAAATATCATGATGTAATATTGATCATAGAGAGTATACAGGGGAGCTTATCAGCATAGCTCAGAAGTTTGCTACAACATCAGTTACGCAAAGCAGTTTGCTTTCAACAAACCGTCTACCACAAGGTCTGCTATCTTCTGAAAGCATCTACAGGGCTGGATGTGGCTCTGGACAGCCTGTTCTAGTGGTTGGCAACCCTGCCCACGGCAAGGAGGTTGAAACTAGATGATCTTTGAGGTCCTTTTCAACCCAGGCCATTCTATGGTTCTATGATTCTATGATTCTACCGAGCAATATTTCTCCTCCAAAAGGAAGACTTTGGCTTATCATCTCACGGCCATCTCTCCAACAGCCATCTACCTGAAAGCCCATCTGAGATTTCCTATTTTCTAACTGCAAGGAGAAAGCGGCGTACGCGGCTCGCTGCACTTGAAAACGTCTCGGTAAATTTCACTGCATCTAAACTAGGCTAAACAAGTTACTTCCTAGGCACACTGACCCCTCGGGGGAATTGCACAGTCTAGTTCAGACTCCATCCACGTTACAAAGACCTAATTTAGTCCTGATGTTTTTCTGCGATACACATGGAAGCTGGTTTTTACAAGGTCACCCCCGACAGAGACAGGAAATTTTTTACTCTTACTGCGCAGACCTTGAGTTTTGAAAAATGCTTTTGCCTTTCATCATCATCTGCATGCTATTTTTTTCCATCCCACTTACATTAAACGGTCTGCAGCAGCGGTTGTAATTTATGCAGCACCGCAGACAGCTATTTCGGGGCTTACATGGAATGCCACCACCTTGATTTTAAATGCTGCTTTTAAATGAATGCTCTCAAAGCCACTGGGTAGCTGTAAAAGTGACTGGAGAACGGAGGCTGCCTGGTATGGAGGGAAAAGTGGGCTGCATTTGGTGGCAAACTGAAGCGTGAAGAGAAAAAAGGGAGAAGGGCTGAATGTACATTAGAGTCCAACATTTTTATATCCCCAGGAACTTTCTCTTATTACGCAGAGTATTTTGAAAAGGTGAGACCTGGTGACGTGTGCCTGCCTCCAAGAGTTAGTGCCAAGTACCCAAACAGGACGATGAATGAGGTCTGCCAGTCCGTACTTGCCCTTCCTCGTGGTGCACATGTCCTTGGCTGCTCTGCTTTTCTGCACTGCCGTGACGACACTTCTCACACCGGAGGAAATACTCAGCTTGCATCTTCCTGGAGAGCAGCAATTTCCCCGTTCTCGTAACTCAAACCTTCCTCGCCAAACAGCCGCGGCATCTCCTTGCATTGAGGAGTATACGTATTTACTTTGGTTATTTTTTCTTGAAGAGCTGATCCAATTAGTGCAAGGGAAAGATACCTACAGCATCTTCAAGAACAGCTGTTCTTTACGAATCGGCCCCAGGAAATCTTTTGTCTGTTTATACTGCGAATTAGCAGAACGTAGGCTTCTGTATCCTGAGATATTCTGTCATATACCATTAAACAAACAGGGAAGCGAGCCTCAGTTCCTAGCTGCAGATCACAGATGTGAGTGGGATGAGAGCAAGCAGCCCCTTTAGTGCTCACCTCGCTGTGCTTGCTGAGGTTCACATCGTGAATTATCTTTACCTGCATTATCCCATTCATCTGGAGCTTCTCAACAATATCCTTAGGAACAAAACGTATGTGTACTTTGTGTTAGCTTTCATGTATTTATTTATTTATTCTACTAGGCGTCAGTTTCTCCACATCCTCCTTAACTAAGCTGATCTGCACGGGATGTATGTGTGAATGATGCATGATGAAGGATATATGAAAAGATCTCTATTAGAAAGCATTTATTTCCTAACCTGTGCCTGGCCAGGGGTCAAAGCAACCCGTGTGATGTTTGCTCTCCCATTCGCACGGTGTATGTACGTTCTCATTTCAGTGCACTGACCCTGATGGCTGTGGGCTCGTGGTTCTGGGGGTTTTCCATCTGGGAGTGCTGATGGAAGCAGGCATTCCTGATCCTGCATTCATCATGCTGAGCAATGAGGCCAGGGCCCTCTGTCACTGGTAACTGACAGTAATAACAGTCTCAGCCGTCATAAGGGGATATGAACAATCCTTGTTTGGGTAATGGAGAATTCAGTCCCATCTGACGACTGTCAGCTGAGATGTTCTCAGAGGGAAGGGATTCTGCCCACAAACCCATCTCCCCCTCCCCAGCAGCATTCCTACCCTTACCCTTCCAGCATTCCTCCTGCCCCGTGCTCACCCCGCACGTCAGCCCGCCTTGGGTGGCTTTGCCCACATCACAGTGGTGCGGCTCAGAATGAAGCAGATGTACAGCTCACGTCTCCTTCATTGATGCAGACAACATGCATCCCAGTGCCATTAAAATCCCAACGTTTCCTGCTTTTCTCAGGAATCACAAACAAAGAGTTCTCCATAGAGCAAACTCGCACCCATTCTGCTGTACTGCGGCAATGCTGGGACAGCAGCAACCACAGCACAGGCACTGCACGCTCATTTTTTTGCTGGCCTCCTTCTGCAGGAGCCGGGCTAGAGCAGGGGCTGTGTGCTCTTGCTTCCTATAGTGGCAAAGGAGGTGCCACAGGAGGGCACAAAGGAAAGTGACTCATCCCTGTGATCATTAATTAACTAGCACCCCGCTGCTCCTCCGGGCAGGACAAACTGATGATATGAGAGGAAAGCTGACACAGAGAAGTAGAAAATTCGGCTCGCAAAGGAACTTGGAAGGGGTTCAGTCCCAAACCCTCAGCAATCCAACCTGCTCCACCGATAGGATGAGAGGTAACGGCCTCAGTCAGCACCGGGGGGGGTTCCCGTTGGGTATTAGGAAACATTTCTACTTGGAGAGAGCAGTGATGCAGTGGCACAGCTGCCCAGGGAGAGGTGGGGTCATCATCTCCGGAGGTGTTCAGAGCTGCGGGGATGTGGCACTGAGGGATGTGGGCAGTGGGTGCGGTGGGGGTGGGCTGCGGTTGGGGATCTCAGGGGTCTTTTCCAACTTGTGTGATTCTATGATTCTGCGCCTTCAGGGTGCTGTTATGTGCTTGGACGTGCTGGGTTCTCCCTATCAACCTGAGAGGTCCCCTATCACCTCTGAATGCTCAGAAACGACTCACGCTGCTGAGACAAATGCTTCACTCCCAGATGTGGACCAGTGAAGCTTTAGGGGCTGACTGTGACCAGCAAGCACCCCGTGGGTGCTGGCAAAAGGCAGTGCCTCCACCCCAGCACCCAGACAAGGCGCTACCACCCACCCGTGCTTTGCCATCTCCAGGTTTCCGAGCTGTCTAACGCCGCTTCCTGAGCCAGCAGAGAATGGGGTGCACTGGGCAGGAGCCATTCATTCTACTGAAAGAACTGGGCAGACGGCAGCCACGCTCCCTGGCATCTGACAAGTGTATTTTAGCCCTTTCCCAGAGATCTTTAGAACGACTCCAGACGCACAGGTGCGCTTTGTGAGAAGGCCAAAAGACAAATCCGTAGCAGATTTGTGCACTCCATCATCTGTTAGTGTGCCTTGGGCAGCAGAGGTGTCTGCCTCCCAGAACGCACCCTGCCCTGGCACCCCCTCCGGGCTCCGTCCCAGAGCAAAAATCTCACCAGAAAAAGCAAATATTGCTGCAAAAGAAAGAAAGAAAAGAGATCTTCCAGCCCCACCTGCCCAAAGGAGGAGGGATGCTGAGCGGGAGGGCAGATGCTGCCCACCTGCCCTCGCAGTGTCTCCCTTTCTCCTGCTTCCAGAGCTGGGGGCAGAGCGGAGCAGGGGCTGGGTGAGGCAGAAAGCATCTGAAGCCAATGGTGCTACCGAGAGCTCGGGCTGCTGGCCAAGGTGTGCTGCCAGCTGCTTGCTGCTCACATTAATACAATTTGTTAAGCAAAGATCGATGTTGGATGCGCGGTCTCCTCCCCTGTCTTAGGGCGTGAGCTTGGCCAGAGCATCCCATACGCGCAGCCATGCAGGGACTCATCTCCTGGCAATGGAGGCTGGTGCTCATCCTGCCCTGACCCCAGCCAAAGTACCGGGGGTATTGAGAGAGCACACAGTGACTGCTTTGGATCAACTCCATGCACGTTCTGGGAGAAATTTGGGGTGAGGCTTCAAGGGGACGCAGCAGGATGGCCAAAGGCCTTCGTTAAAAACAGTTCTGACTTCTGAGTTCAGCATGATGCGCTCCTCTTGGTAAGTAAAATGTATGAGGTCTCACAGCTACCGCAGTTTATTAATTTGTCTCTTTAATCGAATTCTCTGCTCTCTTGTGGGGAAAGATTAAATGAATCATATGTAGCCCAAGTTACAGGAAAAGCCAGCACAGCGTAGGGGATAAATATGGAGCTGCAGCACAGGAGAGTCAAAACGCATTAAACAACACGGGTTAAGAATGTGTAGTGACCGGAACATAAAATAATAAATACTTCTTATGAGGAGGAAGTTCCCCCTCTTTTCTGTACATGGGTGAGGAATCCAATGGAAACTCCACGTAGAGCTGTAAATAAGCAGGGATAGCTGTGTGTGCTGGGGGGGTTCCTCTCTCGTCCCTCTGTTTTGCTCTATGCGGAAATGGCTTTGCAAGGCAAGACCTGGAACGACAGAGCATGGGAAGCAGAGCGCTGAAGCAAACCTGCTGGTCAGTCACTGCAACCTGCATTATGTCAGGTGGGAGAGAGCCTGTTATTGGCCCAGTGCGTTTTTCAGGCTTGGCTACAAGGACACTTGCTTTGCAGAGCTCCACTTCTTTCCCCTCCAAACCCAGCCACACTCGCCGTGCTGCGCAGGGATGCGTTTATGTGCAGGCATGCACCTGCTGCAGCCCTGCAGGTCTGTGTGTCACTGCCTCACCCCTGCTCCCCTTGGGCTGGATCAGCCCTTTTCCTAAACACGTCTGCTGGTTGTTCCCCATTCAAAATCCTGACATAATTGCTGGGAGCTATGCAGAGCCCTGCACAGAGCAGCACAGCATGGACACAAACAAAACCTTTCTGGGTCAGCCCAGCCTTGTGCTGTTTGTAACCAGGGCACAAAAAGGGACGGTCACGTTTTGCAGATAAGCGGGGAAACTTGCTCGTAGCGATCATCCCTGGAGGTCTGTGCTGCTGAGCCAATGGGCCCTCAGCTGCATCCATCCCAACTGGACGTGTGCCCTCCCACGGGCAGTGCTGCTGTGCAACATGCAGGGGGATGCATGGGGAACTGCTGCCAGCAGGGCTGCACGGTGCTGCTTCGGCTGCTGCACCACTGCTGCCAGTAAGAGCCACCTGAGGCCGAAAGCAAAAAGCACCGTGCAGGGAACCAGCTGACTGCACGCATTAACCTCGTGCACTGCAGAGCTATTTTGCAAGGTGAGGTTTAAAGACAGAAGGCATTCGGGCTGATGTCGCCGTGGTGGGTGGCACAGGGCTGGCGTGCCTGGCGCTCAGCTGCCAGGCCGTGATGCTGAGCCGCTCGCTGCTCTTCCGGGCAATAATTGGATTGGGAAAGAATAAATGGTTATTATTTTTAACAGAGCTATTACCCCCGTCCTCATCCCAAAGCTTCTGCTGACCTCCGGCAGCACAGCTCACATCCACGCGGCACCTTTTAATCCCAACCTGCTTTAAAATATTAATCCTCGTGCAGGACATGGGGTGTAAGGGCTCTCACAGCAATACTGGTCCTGTTCAGGAGGAAAATAAGTGTGCTATGATGTCCTCACAGTGATTTTTTTTGCTATTTTTTTTGCCATTTTCTCAGTTAACATAAAACCAAAAAACCAACCATGCATCAGTCTGCAAAACCACCTCTGATTTTAATTCTTTTTCTCTGGGAAACAGAAGGGATGGGGAAGGTTTCCACGTGGGAGACGACTCCATTAAAACACTGCACTGGTTCTTTCTGATTCCTTTTTTTCGTAGAGAACTGTTGAGTAACCTGAAGAGACGCCAGGGGAGGGTCACTTTGGTTTGAAAAGGCATTGCTCTCTAAACGATTACAACAGTAAAACTGCGACCGATGGCTTTGTAAGATCCCATCATGGATCCCAATGGCAGCAGGCAGTGGACACATCCCCATCCCACATCACATCAGGATGAAGCCAGCTCCCTCAGCTGCCCACATCTCCCAAATTCCTGCACCAGCGGCTCCTGCCTGGAGGTCCCTTTGCTCCCTAGCCCTGATCCTGCTGCCTGTGGCTCTGCCCTCGCTTCTCTTCCCTCTGTTTTCCACCAGGAATGCCCTGGAACATACAGGGGTTAATGCAGTCCCTTGCAAGGTGCTTGCATGCAATGCTGAGCCCGCTTGGGATCCCACGTAAGCCAAGTCCATGACTTTGGTAGGGTATGGACACCAGCTCACCCTCCGAGAGATGCAGTCAGCAGTGCCCCATTGCGTTCTGCAGACGAACACTTGGTGCCCATGTGAGCAAAGTGGCGGAGGGACCTTGTCTTCTCCCAGCAGTGGCCATCAGCCCTTCTCTGTGTCTTCATCCTCTATGTGTTCAATGGATCCCGTGCTGGCTGCTCAGAGAACGGACCCGCCACCAAATGGTTTCACCGACTGAAGCATTTGCTGAAGCCTTAATTAAAACGCAGAAGCTCCAGGTGAGGGTTTTAGTGAATAAATGCTGGTAATCGCATTTTCGAAGAGCTGTATGTCTAAAATTAATACCTCCTTTCTCCATTTCTACGGGTGAATCCTCCCCAGAGATAGCTCCACTTCTCCACCATGGATGTACCAATGCCATACGTGCCACAAACCGGCTGCCTGCAGCACAGCCTGTCAGCACAGCCTGTCAGCACGAGCCCTTCCCGACCACTGCTCCACTCTCTTCAAGCTTCCACCGACACTCCACCATCCCCAAGGCAGGGGCCAGCGGGGCGGCAGACGCACCGAGCTCTTCTTCCAGCATCAACACAGATGTTGCGCTGAGCTTCACTTGGGTAAGCACCTGGAGGCTGCGGGATCTCTCGCCTTCCTTCAAAAACCATTTGTTGTTGTTCTGAAGCCATTTTTCGAAATGACAACACTGAAAGGTTGGAGTCGGTGCCTTTTGTAACCGCGACCAAAGAAAGGGGAGCTGAGATACCTGCAGGGAGGGCGGCTGCAGCAAAGGGAGCCCCAGGACAACAGCGGGTGTCAGTCTGCAGAGTATTTCTGGGGAAGGGAAGAGCGCAGAGCGTTCATTTAGAGACGTTCAGTTACAGCTGAGAATTCATAATGATTGTTAATAAAAAGAAAGAAGATGTAAAGCAGAGCAGCACCTACTGCCAGGTCAGGGCAGGGCCGTCCCTGAACCACCTCCATGAGATGGTCCTATGGTACTCTTGAAATGCTGCACCCAAGGAACCAGCACAGCTGAGGTTTGCTGCAGCTGGGAATGCGCTTTAAAGTGTTTATGGGCTTTTTCCACATGATATTTGAGGTTCTCTCTCATATCTCCTTGGGCTGCTCTTTCAGAAACACGGAGCAGAGAGGACCCCTGAGGGTCTGCTCAGCCCTGAGACATAACCGCCACCACCGAACAGTGGATGAGGCTTTGAGAAGGGCTCTCCTCGTTGACTCTCAAACCGACTTCTCCGACTCTGAAGTTGTGTCACATCACCAACACAGCCGCAGGTGTGCAGGGCTCTGAGAGTCTGTGCAATTCACACTGCTCTGAAGAACTGGAAACCTCATCTCCCTTTGCCATCCAGATTCTTGGATGGTCTCCGAGGCCTCTAAGTGAAGCAAAGACATTGGGTGTCTCATGCTCAAGCAAGATGAAGAAGCGTAGAGGATGAATGCAAAGCCTTGTGCATAGAAGCTCTCTGAGTGAAGCACAGAACCATAGAGTCCCAGAATCATTACGGTTGGAAGAGACCTCTAAGACCACCAAGTCCAACCCCAACCTGTCCCTGCTCACCGTGTCCCTCAGTGCCACATCCCCACGGTTCTCCAGGGGCAGTGACCCCAGCACGTCCCTGGGCAGCCTCACCTCACGCTCGGCAACTTCAATACAGCGTTCACAAAGAAACTCAAATTTTCGGTGTCCCCACTCTCAGCCAAAGCCTGGATGGCACTTCGGACCCAAGCAGACAATTCTATCACTTGAGTCTTCCATTCACGTCGCATTAAAATTGCAGCACCCCGCAGCCTTAACACATGCTGGTGACCCATTCCCGAGACAGCTAAAGGCATAAATGCAGTACGCAGAGATCAGCTCCACCTACAAAACGCAGCCATGACTGTAATTGCATGGACCAGAAGTACCTCGAAACACACTGCATCATCAGCTGGCCGTGTGCCCAAGGCCCTGCGAGGAGCTGGCTGCCAAACTCTGAGACCTGCGACTCTCCGAGGGGCAGCAATGGAGCTGCGAGCCCTCAGACACACACCCGCTCTCTCAAACGAGTAAGGAATGAAGCTTAAGAGGAAATAAAAATAAACAGGCTTGAACTTAACTTGACGTTAATAAAGCTTAAGAGAGGATTAGGCTAAGCTTGGGGAACACACTTGGCTCCATTCAGCAGCTTGTTAGGGCTTCCCTTTGGAGCAACGCTCAGCACTGGGGAACAGCCTGGAACTCAGTTCTCTTCATTCGCACTGCTGCTGTCCTGTTACATTTTATGTCAGCACTGAGGAGTGCCCAAACCTTATTAGGTGTATTGCAATGGGGAGCAGGTGATGGTACAGTTCAAGACCCCATAAAGACCAGCAGATCTTCAGCTCTTCAAAGCGAGCACAAGTCAAACAGAACTGCTCAGTGTTCTGGAGGGCTGCAGCTGCTTTGAATTGCAAGCACTTTGATAAACAAACAGAGCAGTTCCCGGGCAGGGCCCAAGCAGCAGACAGAGCTTCAATTCTGCTATGAAAGCTTCAATTAAGCATCTTACTCCAAATGATCAGCTCGACAGGATGCGAGCAAGTATTTGCTGTCAGCAACCTGAGTGAAAGCCATGAGGATGGGAATTTCTTTTTTCAGGACAAGAGGTAACGGCCTCAACCTGCACCAGGGGACGTTCAGGTTGGGTATTAGGAAACATTTCTTCCTGGAAAGAGCAGTGATGCGCTGGCACAGCTGCCCAGGGAGTGTGGGGGTCACCATCCTTAGAGGTGTTCAGGAACTGCGGGGTTGTGGCACTGAGGGATGTGGGCAGTGGGCACTGGAGATCTGAGAGGTCTTCTCCAGCCTTAATGTTTCTATGAATAACGATGCTGGGCTTGATGCACTGTTCACACTATGCCCAATTCATCTCCTGGGGACAGGCCCAGCTGCTGGTTTTGATGATTTGATGATTTTAATACATCTTTGTGTCCTCAGAGCTGGAGGAGAAAAGTCCTTCCTGAGGGGTAAGGGAAGGGAGTGCTGCAGTGAGCAGACCACCCCACCCCCACGCTGAGCACCAGGGACAGAGCAGGAGTGGGTGACAAACTTGCTGCTAAAATAGCAGCCCTAATCCCAGCACTAAGAGCCCTGATCCCAGCAGGCACCGCGATTAGGGGCTTAGGTGGATAGCTGGCACCTCCCTCGCTCCCAGCATCAGTGCTTCGGGTGGGATTACGAGGGCAGGAGGTGGATCTGTCACTGTGCCACTGCTGCAAGGACACGGGTGGTCCCGTAGTGCTGAAGAACGCTGAGGAGGGGTGGCAGAAGCCCCAACTGCTCAATGTGAAGGAGCTTCTGCTCAGGAGGCAGCTCCCTGCTGCTCAGATTATCTCCTGACTTTCTGTTTGGGGATTTACCACTTGGCGCTTGGCAATTAGAGGCAGGAGCTAAGATGAGGAGAGCCAGCCGTTTCCCTGGCTGCAGGACACAAAGGACGGGCACTTTCCATGCTCTAAATATTCCCACCTGCGTGTAGAGACCACTCCCATTTGCCACAGTGACACTACAGCCGTGCAGCTGTCCATCTCCCATAGCATCCCTCAGTACATCCTTACCCTTAAAGCGGAGGAAATCCAGGGTCACTGTCCCTGGAGGTGTTCCAGAGCCATGGGGACGTGGTACCGAGAGACATGGGCAGTGGGCATGGCAGGGGTGGGCATGGGCTGGGGGTATGAGAGGTCTTTTCTGACTGTAATGATTCTATGATTCTCCATACTGTACAGTCCTGTTCTTCTAACTATAAACAATCAGGAAAAAAAAAGTTGGGAGTTAAAAGGAACAGCAATCGTAGATTTCTCACAGCAATAGAACAGGAAAACATTTCCTTGTGCCAAACAAACTACGGGACCTTGAACTACGAAGCAGACACCAGTTTCCAGCAGCTCTTCTTCAGTGCTGCCTGTTTGTTAGCTAACGGACCTCGCTGCAGCTCTACCACTGATTCTGTGTGCGCTCCTGAGAACCACCGAAGGAAAACGTACATTCCACCTCCAATCACCTATATGCTGTATGTAAGAGATGTGCAGAACTTGGGCCATTTTGTTCTTGGGATGTTCCAGCACTCACACATCCCTATAGCACTGTGCACAGACGTGGCAGGTTTGTAACAGTAACTTACGGCATTGCCTCTTCTCCCTCCGGCCCAACCCACGTCTCCAAGCAGCCCAGCGGTGGCAAGTCATCCATCTTCAGCTGCGTTCCTGTACTCTGCTGAGGTCACTCACTGACACAGAATCTGACAACTATCAAGATATAAATTACAGGATTAAATAAGATTTTATTGTCACATTTAACTGCTTTGTCAGAGATGTACATTTTGCAGGTTTCTGTGCGGAATAAGAGTAAAACCGGAGTTGCCATCTTGTCAGTTCTTACTTGGACACAGGCACGCCTTGCAGAGCCGAGCTGCAGGTGCTCGCTGACAGCGATACACCCAGAACCAGTTCTGTTCAATGGACTGCAACACCCAGAGACAAAACGCAACAGCTTAAGGCTGAGAATAACATAAAATAGTTAAAACGGACCATGAGATGTTGAGTGGTGGAAGCACTCGATAGAAGAGTGGCAGTTTTCACGTCTCATTTTTGCTTAATTTAGTACAGGTAAAGAGAGGCCGATGAGCAGAGCTCTTCCCACATACACAGCACATGCTGAAGTTTCAGTCTTTTGCAAATCTGGTACATTTCCACCTCTAATGTAACTGCTTTGTTCCTGTGGGCAGAAACCAAAAGTGGTCACTCACATCTCAGAGTGATAAACGCTTACGATGCCCTCATCACAAACTGTGGATTTTCTCATTTACAGATCAGGGATTAAGTCCAATAATACAAACGTTTTAGTGGCATAATTTCACATATTTTGGGCAACGTTAGTATACAAGCAGTAATTAAATAAAAATAAGTGCATCCAAACATGAAATTCTCTAAATACACCACACTTCATTTATCCCAAATGGCAATTTTTGATGAGCTGCAATTCAAATGAAAATAATCATTTACACATTTCATCCGGAGGAAAAGAGGTAATAAACCCAGGGGACTCTCCAAACAATCTTCTCCTACCCCATCCCCTATTTATTACATACAATAACTCATATAGAAGCGTAAATCCAATACTCAGATGCAAATAAAACGCAAGAAGCAGTCTCTGCTGTTTGCAATTTGCAGACTCCGAAGTCCAATCGTGATGGAATTTACTACTTCCGTCAGTCATTTCCTCCTGTATGTGCACTTTGCATTCATACTAAAATAACAAACGAGACAGTAAATGAGGCTAGTGTGGCATACAGTCATTGTAAACCCAGCAAAACCAGAAGAGTAATATTTATGACATTCATTCGGATGATTTCCCAGCCATCCCACCCCCCAAAACCCTGTACAGAAAAAAAGGCAACCATCATTGTAAGTGATAGACACATTCTGCTAGTAGAAAAGTTGAAACAAACCCCTTCTCTGTTAAAAGAGCATGCCCATAGAAGGTCGACTACATCCGTTCCAATCAGGCTTCTCAGAACTATCATTTCTTTGCTTGCAAAGGCCAGTTTGGCTTATCACAGAAAGCTATTTTGAAGGCGGCCGATACATTTTTTCCCTTTCAAAAATTAAAATTCAAGGCATGATAGTGCAAGAGGTAAGTTTTGATTTGAGAACATTACTTGTAGACTAACTGTGCTTAGTTACTACAACCCGATTTATTGTCTTAAAGAAAATACGGCAACAAAAGCTACAGATTTCTATAAATTTCATTTCACCTAAATTTACCAGTACGTCCAGGAACCTCATCAGTATTAGTACAACTTGATTATCCTAATGATTCCATTACAAAACTTGCAAAACGTATCACGAGGTGAATAAACCATCTAGTGCAAGTCTTCTACATCGTGTGCACAGTAATCCTGTGTTGTTCATTTCCTCCAGGTTTAATCCCCAAAATCTCTCTGTAACAGCGATGAAAAACAGTGTCATATCCTTTTTTTTTCCCCCCTGTCAAATCTGAGAAGTTTGAGTGTTCCTGGAGTCGCCATCGGGATGTGCTGAAGGTCGGGAATCCCTCGTCTGTGAGTATTCACTGTCAGATGACTCTGTGGGTTCCAGCAAGTTTTCGTAATCACTGTCTTCTGATTCGTCAACATTGTCACCAACCGCTCTTTGGGAAGATGGCATGGATGCTCCATTACCAGAATATTTCAATCCCGTGTTTGTTGAAACGTAACCAGAAGAACCTACTGCTTGAGGTCGAGGCATAAAAACACTGCTTTCCAGGAGACCATGACCGACAGTACTTTCTTGGCTGCTTGCACTGAAATCTGAATATGGAGGGGGAGGGTCGGAGACGTCTGAATCTTCGAGCGTGCAGCCTTCCACCGCAAACCCAGTGTAGGACATTCGTGGAACAAACATAGGTTCCAAGTTATCTGCTGGCATTTGCCTACTTAAAATTGCTTGCTGCAATCCTAGAAGAGACAAAGCAGAATGGTGTATTTAATGCTCCACAGTAAGTCCCATACACACATAGCTGCATGAAGCTGCCATGACTTGATGCTCTTCCTTCTGTTTTCTGTTCTCTCCCATCAGAAAGCAGCTACGCTAAGGCTCACTGTGCCTGTGTCTCTTCAGTGCATGTGCTTTTAATAGTCAAAACAAGGCCAAAAGCCACAGATATGCCTTGCCTTTAAGGATTTCACAATCTCAGCGTTTCATAGTGAACAGAGAGTAACACAAGCAGTACTTGCATTACAACCTGGGTGATGGAATTTAATCAGCACATGCTTATGAAGATTACAGATGGTATTATGCTACTAATAGCCACCAGAGTAACAGAGTATCAGAAAAGGAATTTAAAAGTGCTCCTAACAAATGGGGTGATTAGGAAAACAATTGATGGAAGACATGCATAGGAATGATGAACTGCACAAACTGCACAATAAGGGACAGTTGCATCCTTCTGTGGAAAAGAAACAGGTTTGCTGCTGCTGAAACAGGCGTTACATGTGCGTTGTGTGTAATGACACAACTGGAATGCTGGATCTAATGTTAGACACCCCAGGGTGAGAAACACAGAACAACTGGAGAAACACTACAAAACAGAAGGATTCGCTCATGGTCTGGATATCACAGCCTAAAAGGACAGACTGAAATAACTTGGATAATTAGACAAGACTGAGGAAACTGCTTAAGCCTTCAAACATACATAAGAGGGCATTGTGGAAAGTTAATTAGAAGGCAGCTTAAAGTTGATAGTATTGTACATTAGACATGAGGAGAACCTCCCATGCAGTAACACTTCCTAAGCACTGGAATAAACTTAAGTTTGACTGGTTTCTAACTGGTTATTAACCTCCAGCCATCTGTGAGAACTGACACCTGTGTATTTAAGGCAGCCTAGCACCTAGCTACAAAACAAAGTGGTATTCTCTCTACTGAGCGTACACCTTACTTCTGGAAAACGCAAAAATCAAAGCTGAATAGTTCCTGTAATCAAGCCAGTGAGCTACCTCTTACCTAAATAAAACAGCACGTTTCCCTCAAGTGTCTGAGGAAGGAGTGACATAACAGAACTGCAGTTTCAGCCTGCAATATGAGAACTATGGTAGGGGACTTCCTGGCATCTGAGAAGTGCACAACCTACATCCCAGAACACTAACAAAATTTCAGTGATCTATCAAAAAGTCTCAGCTGACTTTTATGCTCTGGCATTGCTCAAACATTCTTAAGAAAAGCAAGCTTTCACACAACACCACCATAGGAATTTGAATCAGATGCTCTCTCGTCCTCCAGCCCAGAGACTGATTAGCTGGAACAACTCACTCACTAAAACTAAGGAAATTCCCCAATATTGAGAGAGTGGGAGAACAGAAGGCCAGCTTCACTATTTAGCTACTTGCATCTAAAAATATTAGAGATACAAGCTGCGTGTTTTCCTGTTTCAGCACTCTCTGGCATCAATTCTCAGTCCAGCACTTCCATCTCACTGGTAGTATCTGGAGACTAACACTGACTGCTCTTCCTCCTCCGCCCCTAGCTTCTGCCATATGGGCTGAGATCAGCTCCAGTCTCACTAAAGAACCAGCTCTGCCTCTCACTGGCTTGTGAAGCAGCAGTTCCCTGGCTGTTTCATCACCAGCCCAGCAGGAAGCAACAGTGACTCATGCTGCTTATGCCTTGCAGATAGGCTGTGACCCTTGCTGGCTCTTCATCTCACCTGTAAGGTTCAGGGAAGGAAGAACCTCAGAGAAGAGGTCCAGCAGATGGAAGTCTGATGTACTAGCATGGTAACAGTACCTCGCTGCCTGGAGAAAAAACCATCCCACCAGAGCAGCAGTGTGGCCTGTCACACAGTTGAGGTTATTAACCAACACAAGCCATCTTTCAGCCTCAGACACACATACAAAACCAGTAAAAAACATGTTTTAGCTAAAAATACAAAACTTGATTATTTTACCATTGCAAAACATGGGAAGACAGAGGAAGTGTTTGCTAAAATAAATAATTTGCTTATAAATATATTTTTAAGTATTCCCACTTGCCTACTTCTCTGCTTCTACCTCCTGTGTTCAGTCTTCCCTGATACACACAAATCCAGTCAAACCAGCAGCGTCTCCTTGGAAATATCAAGGCTCCTCACAAAACCCACCACTGCTAATCGGAAGTGTCTGAAGCCATGCTCCACTCTTAGGCAGATGGGACAGCAAGGCAAGCAGCCCGGTACATTCACATAATAGGTCTGCTGATTCAGAAAGATACAGAGTGACCAGAAAAGATGCTAAATGTACACCTATTACTAGCTTTCCTTACCAGCTCTGAATATGTGCTATGAAAACTTGGTTTTATACTCTGTATTAATAGTTCAACTCTAATAAAAGCATGGATTTTCAAACAGGATTTATTTCAGCTGTAGAAGCTTAAATCCCAACTCAGCACAAAGCTTGCTGATACAGGTGTTCAAAGCACAGTAGAAGTGCAATTTCCTTTCAGAGCCTCAGTAGAAAGAGAAGAGATTCATTATTATACTGCTGCGAATAAGTCTAAGAATTATCAGACTCTACGCCCCTAAAATTCATCCCTCCAATACACTGAGAAGGACATTTCAGAAGCATCATGCCAATAAAATCAATACAAATTAAAAGTCACATATCAAGTACCATATCATCACTGATAGGCAGGCAAATTCCAATGGCATTCTGCACTAAGAGCTTCTTCCACTTTCTAGCAGATACTTCGGAATGGAATGGCTTCAGAACAGACTTTTGGGAAGATCTAGTATAACACTGAAAAGTGGTATTTCATTACTAATCACATTCATTAAGTCAGTCAATAAAAATAATGCTGAATTAGTTAGGATTCAGTAACAACTCAGTGAGAGGTGGATAAGAATGTAGATCTTCTCCAAACCAGTGGTGAAAAAATAAACACATACCCTAAAAGCTGCAAGGTCAAAAGGCATCTAAGACAGCACTTTGGGTGATCCATGTTAATAGTCATCACTTAAGTACTGCTTTTCCCTCAATCTGCTCATCTCATCTGGTGTCCACTCATGTAACTGGAATCTAACGTAATTGGTGCTGGGCTGGTGTTTGGGGATGGCAGCAGGGAAGGGAATAAAGATTTCTAAAGCGTGGGCAGTTTCTGGTCTGTAAACACAGCATTCTGTTTCTATGCAATATTTCAAAAGGAATCTCTCCAGTGCTTGGATGTGCTTTTTCTATTCCTGGCTTTACTCTTTTTCCTTTCCTACAACTGACCTTTTCCTGTGTTACTTTCAGAATTAACTTTCCCACTCTTCCCCTGCAGTTCCATCTCTCCCCTTTATTTCCAGCACACTAACACTGGTGACTCCTACAGAACCACCTGCAGCACATACACTTCCCAAGTGCAGGTACCATCCATCCCAAGGTGGAATATTTTTTCCTTTTTCTATGAGCTATCAGAAATGAAACTCAAAACAATTCCACAAAACATTCTGCCCTTACAATATCTGGTTCTGAAACAACGAAATCAGAAGGTACTTACTTATTTTTTGTTCTTTTTCGTTTTTTCTTTGTGCAATTTGCCTTTTTAACTTGTTCACATCAGCTTGAAAAGATTCAACCACACGTTCACTTTTTTCTACATCTATGCATACTGCCTAGGAGAAAAACAGGAGATGTATTCAGACTTTGCAAAAAATACAGAAAAGACTTCCACACCAACATTAATAAAGCCAATGCCACAAAAGAAACCATTAAAAGCACAAAGCTAAGAGCAGGAATTGGCTATTTCAGAGCATTTAACTCAGCCTAAAGCATTTTCTTCACTGGCTGTTGTGAATTCACAACTGCTGCATGGCAGGAAAAGCACTCCCACATCATTCCTCAGTACAAGGAGGACGGTCATAACAAGAACCACAGATAGTTTCCCCAACTTGGTGAAAGAGATTTGATTTTTCTTTCCAGTTTAAACTCAAAGAGAGTCTACAGTTACCTTAGTGCACTGTCGTTAGCATGATAATGATGCTACGGCAGCATGATTATAAAACCTAGCATGCAAGTGCATGCTTCACATAGCAGGCCAAATTTAAACTGGAGTGTGAAACTGCTGCATCAACAAACAACTGCCCTGAGCTCATTTCCCAGCTGATAACTCTTAAATGAGCAAGGGCCAGTGATTCACCACAAAGTTTCCTTACCCTGGTTAAGAAACAAATGGGAAATTTTAAAGACCTTCATTTATGAACAGTTCTGCATAACATGGGTCTCTCTTTTAACCCAGACACGTTACAGTGGATTTTGTTTACATCTTCAGAAAATAAATACCGGTCATTATCAGTAAACACAGTTTTGAAGAGTACACAGCTCTAAAAGTAATGATGAATCTTGAACAGTGAGTCATCAGCTTTAGGGTTACATCTAGTGATCTTACCTACAGCTGGAATTGAAGAACACGAACTCTGCTTTCAGTGCTGTATCTAATTCTTAAAGATCACAGGGTAAAAAAAGCCACCACACACAAAACTAACTGGTGAATAATGCAAACAGGCATCTCAGCTGCTTTATCAGGAAACTTGTAAGGTTCTCTGTGAAACATGTACTTGAAAGGTCAAAGTTCCTCAAGTTAGCTAACACCCAAGTTGTTTCTCAGCTCTGTAACAACATACAACAGCAGGATGGGCATGGTAAAACAGAACCAAGCCATGCTTTTAACAGGTAGGAGGACCACTCCCTGATGATGTCACATTTTCCTTCTTTTTATTTTTGCTGATTCAAACATCAGCGAGAACATGAAAGAAAATATTCTCTGTTGGCAAAGTTTTCATTAAAAAAATAATACCATTAGCTCACGTATTAGACATCAGAAAATAAATTTCCATGTGTCAACCTGAAAACAGTCTTCCTTCTTGATGTAAGTTACCCACCTTACCAGGTAGGTTCAAGGGAACAACTTCCATAGAGAAACAGTTTAGTGCAAGCAGGGTGAGGAGATGGCTGAAGCAGTGACTGCTTTGCTCTCTGCTCTGTGTGCCAACCAGCAAAGCTACAGTGGAGCAGAGATGCCATATCACTGCAGGGCAGGTGTGAAGGGAAAGCCAGGAAATTAACTGTGACTCCACCACTATTAGCAGATGTGCATGCTCCCGAGGCAGCACAGCTACAAGCTGTGAATTGACAAGCTTGCATCTAGGAGGTTTGATACACGAGGTGCTTTAAGATGCTTTGCCACATTTGGAGCAGGATGCACTCGTGCTCTACACAAAACATTCACAAGTTTTAACTAACAGATGGAGCTCTGTGCTGCACACTACACACCAAGAGCCAGGAATCATTTTTAAACTGACACAGGCAAATTCCCACAGCCTTCAGGAAAGCTCTTCTTCAAGATACACTCTTAAAAATAGCTATCATCTCCCAGAAATCACTGAGCAATAAGCCACATTTACTACAAGAGACAAAGAATCAATGACACTCATATAAATCATTTTTCAGAGGTGACTGTCACATTCCACTATTGAAGTAAACCACTTTTTCAAGGTTTATGAGAAATCGTTTATGAGTCCTAAATAACTCCTGTGCTCTTGCTTTAATTAAAGGATGAACAAAGAATGCCACACACACATTGACCAACATTAAGTAAAGGAAGTTACCTGCACTTTTTCCTGAAGTGCATTATACACCTGATAGATAGCCCTGATGTCCTTCATCACTCCGTCTTTGTCAAAAAAATCAGTACTACAAAAAGAAGCAGTGCCCATTAGTTAGAGAAGACAACACAAGTTCCTACCTCACGCTCTCTATGAGTTCTGTTAAGCAGTCAATTGCTGTATTTCTAAAATACGTTCTCTGGTAAAAAAAGTACCATACTCTAAAGAACCAAAATCTGAACAGCAGAACATTTGATATCAAGGCTCCATTTGAAACAATGAAATCCCATCTTTATTCAGATTAAACATATGCAGAAAACTCTAAGCTTGTATCATTTCATTGTCAACAGTCATAAGAGCTATTTTGCATTAACAACATTTAAATAAAATTACTAAAACCAGCAATAACAAAAACTCCAAACACTCCAAATCAGTGTTCTGGTTTTAAAACAAGCCTGCATACAGAACTGCTTGAGAAAAAAAATAAATAATGAAAGAATCCACCAGCCAGAAGGCCCACAGCACTGACTGCCCGTACCAACTCTGCTTCTCCACTTAGCACATTGAGTTACAACTGTTCCTGTCAAAAATTTCATTCTAAGCAGAAAAAGCACAGTAAGAACCAACTGCTCATTCTCCTCCAGAACTATTTTTTTGCTGCTTGAAGCACATACCCTCACTATTTTGGGGAAGGCACAGAAAACGGAGCTTGGTATAACCTTACCCGTATTCCTTAATAACTTTGGCATAATTCTGAGAAGTATTTGGCACTGAAGAAACTTTGTATTCCTGTTGACTAGTGTTGCCTAGATTAGGAATAGCAAGGGACACCCTTTGATTATACCTGTAGAGAAAGTTCAGACAGAGTTCTTAATTACTTTTCAAGAAATTATTTACAATAGTCTCGACACTATTCTTTGATGGTTAGAACTTGTCTCATTGCTAAATATTATAAGTTGTGTTTAAATGCATGATCAAAAATCCCCTGGAGATGGATGTACCTCTGCAGCTCTAACAGCTATTGTGCCAGAGACACAAGGGTGAACCTGCATTCATGTCTCTTACAAGGAACATGGTACTAACACCCCATTTCTTTTAAAATATATTGTTTTTACTGTTAGAATATTTAAAAACTGAGAACTCTCACTCACCCTAACACCGACTCATCAATTAGTTGCATAGGGTGGTGGTAGGTGAAAAGCCATCATCACTAACAGCTGTACACCAGGGTAACATTTGATAAACAGAAAACCCTCTGCGCAATTGGGCCAACTTCAGAATAGTTTACAGTATAAAGAATAGCAATAAGAAACAACAAAAAACAAGGACTGGCTCATACATGGAGATTGCTTACCTTCGGTTTGGTCTGAAAAGCACATATTCTAAAGCATGCGTTGAGTTATTGGCAGTGGAAATGAAGCTGAAGAGAAGGAAGACAAGATCAGGCACTCCAAGAATGTGGGTCAGCTGTTTGTGAATGATGTGCTCTCTGTACGACATTTGCTGCTGAGTGTTTCTCCTAAATCTGTACCATCCAATAACGTTCTGTAATCAAATACATCAGAAAAAAAGTATTAATTGCGAGATACAGATGTATCGACTGACGATAAGGTTGCCTTCACTTTGATATGTTAATTAGCCAGTTCCCGCAATAGCTTTGTTACAACAAAACCTGACTGAATTTCTAGAGGTTTGCACCTATTAAACAGCCCCAGAAATTGCCACATCCTGCTACACACAACTATGGATTGCTCAGCTTCACTGTGCTACGAATGCTCATGTGCCCTCAATGGCATTTAGGAGCCCACTTTCATTAGCTTCTAATTCAGTTGCTTACTTTTAACAATAAATCTTAGAGCACCTTCAAATTATCAGACCTGAGCAGTTTTCAAACACAGCAGATGCGTTTATTTTTTTTTAGCCTTAACATTTCAGCTGCCTATTCACTCATATTGATTTGCAAGACACACTTCCAGTGCTCTGCAAATATATGTGCAAATACTTTGTCTGCTTGTGAGACGTATGGGACTAATCTGCTGTGCACAGCGATAAAACTGTGTACATAATTGTGATAAGACTCATATGCACAGCAGATAAGACATCATAATTCAGTGATTATTTTGAACACAACGTAATAAAATTATTTAGTGTAAATGGGCAATTAAATTAAGACAGTAATGACAAAGGATGCATCATTAGCAATCCGGTTTAGGAGGACTCCCAAGAATAGGCACTGTCACACAGTGACACATTAAGATTGCGTACGTTTATTGGAATAGAATAGATTAAACGTATCAAACAATATGACACTCAATGTCATAATTAAGCATTGTTTTTAACTTCTTACAGTAAAATCTGTACAATTACATAGTCTGATGTAGTAAGTTGTGCTTATTTTGTGAGCAGAATAGAACACAAGACTATCTTGGTTCCTGGACAGCAGTATTTCTTTTCTTTTTTGACACTATGACAATTAATGTCATCAAATCTATAGTACTTTAATCACATGTATGTGTCTGTACTTGTAAGATAGACACACAAAGAACGTATGTGATAAGTGTAAATACACAAGTATACACAAGAGTTTATCCTGACAGCATTAGCTAGAAGATAACAAAAATCATCACAATGCTTTGTGTTGCAGTCATTGCGCAGATTTAGGACTTGCATCCCTAAAGATCCCTCCTCAGTAAAACTACCTGTAAGCAGAAGTTTGCAGTTCAGGTTGGCAAGATGATCAGAAAACAAACACTGCAAATTCAATGATGCTAACTTCACCCTTGCTCAGAGCAGGAAAGTGAAAGTTACACTAGAATCACCTGCAGAGGACAGCAGTCCCAGAAACCTAACATCAGCCTTCACCATTAGCTCTGTGACTAGAGGGATGCAGACTGCAGCTCTATGAGCAGCCAGGATAATAGTAGTTTGCTGCTGGTTTGTAACAAGGAGTGAAACGAGAAAACAAGCCTTATATCTGCCACCCCTACCTTTTAGTAACTCTGCTGATGACCAGATGTTGTAAGTCCAACTCCTGTACTAGCTAACAATGTACACATGACAGAAAGCTACGACAACAGCAGGCATACAACTACTTTCCGACACGATCTCCAGTTTAAAACTGGCAGTGCAACAATTGCCATTACAAGGCTGTAGCATGACATTTTTTTTAACCTTCTAAAATGGACTTTTTGGAACAGATTTTCAGATCAGAAACATTTTATGTTGACTTTAGCAGCAGAGTACACAGTAGTTATGTTACACATTCAGCTCAGAAATCAGGTGGTGCGTTAATACTAGCCCTTCATTTCTGGAAATGTAAACTTAAATTCTTCACTTTTCTTCAGGGAATTTAGACACTGTCCCTCGTTTAACCTAAGTAGCACAAATCCACTAAGTTGTGTGCAGGATAATCCTTGGTTCAGAACATCAGATCAGATTTGTTATAAGGAATTATTTCTTCTAGTTAGCTACCTGCCTTTTCAAAACCATTCTAACTACATGCTCTTATGTCTAGAGCAGGAGGAAAAGACAGAATACTTACTTTTCTTCGATCTTTAAGAATCCTGTCCAAACTCTCCTCGTTAACCTTGCCTGCATAGTCATAAAAGCTTGAACCAAAAAAGGAAAAGAGAAATGTAGGCACTTAGTTTACACACACATGTTTTACATAAAGTAGTTTATATTCTTCAAATAGATGGCATTCTGTACATTAGAAATCAACATCTACAATTTCACCCTTATCACAATAGGTCACTATTCACACCACCTACTTGAGGCATCCAACTTGGGTGCTGTTTAGCATACAAAACCAGAAGCCTGGGGCGACTACACAGCTAATAAGACAGTGGCAGTCACTCACAGAGAAGGATGCAGAGCACAGAGGTGAGATGTATAAGACTAGCTGGTGCAAATAGTCTAACCGTTTTTAAACAACTGGTAAAAAAATGTAATATGTCTGAAATTATTTGTTCTCAAATGCTTTCATTGAGCACATTAGTTTGATGACTAGTATTTCACTGGCAGTCTCTGCAACAGACGACACATACAGAAACAGACCGTGGAGCTGTATTCTGACCAGCATTCTTCAAATCCCTGCTTTGCTAATGGGAGGCCTACCTGCCAGAGAGGAAAAGAAAGCAGGGCCAACTGACATGCAGCTACAAATCACTTTCTTGGGCTCCAGTCCTGCAATTAAACTCACATGAGCAGACCCTTGAAGCCAAAACAGTTACCCTGGGGTCAGCAAGAACCCCAAGAAGTACTGTGGTCTTTCCACATGGTTCTGCTTACAGAACAGAGGCCCAAATCCTAACAGGTTGTTACTCAGAGGACACGACATATTTAAGAATTTATAAACCTATCCACACAGATAGGTTTATAAATTCAAATGGATCACACTTCGTAACAGAAGCAAAAACATTTCAAAATAGATTCCTCCTTGACTTACCTGCCAAGTCCTTAGTCTCTTTCAAGAGCTGATACCACTAACACCTAAAGCAGTGCAGGAAAACACTGTTTTAGAGGTCTATGATCTCAACTCTTGTTTGTGTGGGGATGAAAAAAAAAACAAAACAGAAAATCCTGAGCTCAGTACTTGGCTGGTAAATAAGGGTGGAAATAAGATTTGGTTTAAGATGCAAGTTATTTTGAATATTAAGGCTACAATTACTAATTTGAGATACTGTATCTGCACAATCTTTTCAATTTATTCTCACAACATTTGCATGTTTTGTAAGTATTGGATATCCAGTTCTTTCTTCACAACTTGTAATCTTCCCACGGGACAAGCAACTAGTACTTCACAGAACACCCTAACTTGAGAACTGCACAGATAAAGATATCAGGCCTTTTAAAACCCTTACTTCTTATTCAGTTCCTGCTCCTTGCTAAATGCACTGGAGCCAAGCCTGTGACATTCATCAGCAATGCCAGCTTACAAGAATACAGAGCAGAGGAGCCACAGGCCTCCTTACCCTGGCTACATTTAAGTCAAAAGGATAAGGTAGGATGTCCCCACAACAGCATCTGCTGCACCTTAAGGAACAGAACAACTGGCATCTTGCTCTGGTACTGATATAGGCTATCTGAACTTTGTGCAATTCCCCTGTGCTCTGAAGTTAAGAAATTCATTCTTGCTCACATGCAGATATCATGCAGCAAAATGCGGATCTTCTCCCCTTCCTCCATCACCTCAGATACTAACAACAAATTTCTTGACTGGGGAGAGATGGTAAACGTGACCGGTTTTGATATGTGCTGCACGAAGCACTGCTGGGAACGAAAAAGGGCCCACTACACACTGGGACATTATCTCAATGTGTGGAGTCTCCAGCATATAAATCACTGGGATAAGAGTACCCTTCTGTAATTATCAGATAGCAAATGATAGACTGCAGCTTTTCTCTCTCATGTAACTAATATCAGTCACAGTATCTAAGGTACTGCGTCTTCTTAATTGGCTGGAAATTTCTAAATAAAGACAAGAAGAAATTAATTGGGAATTCCTTCTGAAAAAGATTTCTAGGGAGCAATTTAGAAGCCATCACTGTATAACAAATGAAGACTAGACAGAAAAGCTACATGTAATACATTAAAGCTGCTAAAGGGAACATCAGACATGTACTTAATTTTAATTCTGGAGTGCAGAAGATCAGAAGACAAAAAGAACTAGTAAGCTGAAAGCTTTGCAGTAATTAGTCAGTGCATATCAGTACAGCTATCTACAGAACTTGTTAACCCAGCAGCGTACCGGGTAAGGGCGTACTGCGACCCAACAGGCCTAAGTAGAATTAGTCTGAGACTGCAATAATTTACACTGGTTTTGACATTCACCTTAATTATCAGTGGTATGATTTAATCTGATTTATATCCCGCTCCACTGCATAGGTGGCAATGTGAAGAGGCAGAGAAAGAAGCCTGTACTGGTTACCTCAACACTCTTTCTAAACTAAGTCTTTATATTAAAGCAGAAGGTACTAAAACTGAACACATACTTCCATTCCCATGGTACGTGCAATTTACATGTATTTCTGTATCATCACCAGGTGAGGAAACAACGCAAACATTGCTAGGTACAGCTGAAATGCTGCTACATTTCAGTGAGCTATTTCTTTTCATATTTCATAGCCAACATTGGAAGAAAATGGAAAAAGCTTACCTAAAGAGTTTTGAACAAGGCTCATGGTTGTGGATTTCTGCAACAATAGAAAGAGAGACATATGTCCAACTGCTCGAGATAAAGAGGAGTTACAGTGGCATATCTTGCATAACCTTTCCACATCACATCTATTGAGCAAATAAACTTTCGTATCAGACCACACAATGCCCTTTCGTGTCTCAGCAACTCTTGATGACACAGCATCATACCCGGAAAAGCAGCTTCTCTTTCTGATCTTCCATTTCATAGAGGAAAACACTTTAACAATACACAAGACACACACTAGCTCTCACATACACAGATATACCCTAGTCTCAGATATATTTTGTATTATTTTACAGTTGTCATCTCTTCACAAAGGCATTTATGATTTCTTTCTTCCTCTTTGAAAAACCTTTCCATGTTTTACTTACATTGATATTCACTGCTGCTTTAATAAACAGCGTTGAAGAAAAGGGATAGGGGAGAAAAAAATCACTGAAACTTTATATATGGGAACATTTAACCTGGCAAGACAACTAGAATCTATTATGAGAAAAGGTGTTAAACAGCACTCCATAATGATGAGCTGCACTTTCATTTCATACAACAGAATTATAAATTATTAAGAAGTCACTCCAATTCTTTTTCATTGATGAGTAACTAATAAATGCTAAGATGCTAATTTAAGCAAAGGTTGTAGCACGTCAATAGTGAAAGAGAAAAACTAAAAACCAAAATCCAAACCATACAGTTTCTCTAATACCAAGCACAACTTCCTTTTTGTGGCATTCAGTACTTCTGCCAAGTTCTCTGCTCAGACTCCTCAGATACGGTTTGTCACTTATTCATACTACTATGCTTTGATCACATAACTTTTGTCTGAAACTGTATTTGCTCAGACTGAGCAGCGTTTATCTGGCAATACTATCTCACATTCCTATATCAGAACACGGCTGGAGCATTCAGCAACAACTCCATTTAGAGCCTTCCTTCCTGCGTGACTCACCACCTGCTCGCGATGGCAACCTCAGCAAAATCACAGGCAGACCACAATTTCCAAGAACAACAGACTGCACACATTGGCATCGCAGCACATTTAGCCACCATCACAACAAGGCCCCAGACATCAGTGGCATGCACACTGCCTGAGAAGTGACACTTCCACCAGTGAGAAGAATCTGTTGCACTGCTGTTTGACTCTGAAACAACTCCAAGCACAGAAAGCCATGTCATCCCCACGTTTTCATTCTGGCACACAAGAACCTGTGGGAATGACCTGCTAAACAAGGCCAGCAGATTTAATTATTGCAGCTTATAATTATAATAACTAACTAATGCCTTCCAGCAAATACATTGACTACGACTGCTGAGAATACGTTACTTGATTCTTGGGTTACTGCATCGCTACGCAAATGCATGAAGCTGCCACCATTCCAAATTTGAGCTTTACACATTGACTTATTTTACATAAATATATAAAGTGTCCTCACTACATACATGCTTTAAACACATACATACAGTGCCACTACACTTTGAGGTAACAGACACAAAAATGTTAAAGTGCATCTGTGAGAACTGTAACACAAAACTGCCAATTTCATTTCAACTTCTAAACTCTTGAGCATTTATCTATCAGCCTTACAAGTTGACCCAAGTAAGAATTTAGTCAACAATAAATATCCAGAATATATCTGGGGGGCATAATTTCCCTTATCACAAAGAAAAAGTAACTGAAAATATAACAAAAAAGTATCTAGAACGGGAATAATTTTTAACATTTACAAGCACTTGGTTTATGAAATGAGACTAGGGTGCAGGTGGTTAGTGACATTGCATCGCATTGCCATCAGTAACTACGGCTAGATAGCACTGAACAGCCACACTGAGTTTTACCTGAACAGACATCAGCTGCTTTCCATAATACTCTGATAATTGTTATATACATACACACAAGAAGACCTATCCCTTTATTTTTTGTAATTTATCTCAAAGATTAGTACAAATCACAGTCAGTTTACCACCTATTTTTCTTTAGGAATGCCCAGACGTGGAATCTACTTAACTTTCCAGATCCACACGTACACAACCACCCCTCCTTCAAGGTTGAAAGTATCTTCAGACATACCATAATACAGCACATACTTCTGGAGATCATTAGTTCTAAAAATATCATTTGTGAGATCACTGGAAGATGTCCGTGTAATAGCTAAGCTTCATAAAAATCCTGGTAAGTTATCTACAATCCATTCCACAAAGTCAAGCACACGCATATTTGGGTTCTTAGAAACGTAGATGCATTTTAATACTAAGTTATATGTATGTATACAAAAAAGACAGTTGCTTTTAGGGAATCCTTGATTTCTGTAAATCACAGAGCTGAAAACCCGTGATAGCTTCTCACTTGTGACTTCAACCAACAATTCTTGACATTAGATATTCTGCTACCAACATTACAGCTTTCATAACAATAAATCAGCAGTACATACTAGCTCTTCTCGTCACCGAAGTAAACCATTTGGCAAAAAACTCCTTGACACATAATATCACAACAGCTTACAGTGTTATCACCTACCAGCCACCAATCCAAACCCTCTACTACAAGTTTGCCCCCGCTCAGTATTTGTAAACCAAACACCACACTTATTTTCTTTAGAGCACATCCCTGTACTTAGGCAACCATACAAACAGGAAACTCTCCGCAGCACCAAGAAATCATTTATCCATTACAAAATTCAGATCAACCGCTATACTGAAGAATCTCTTCTTCACAAGAAGAGATATATAAAAAGCCCTATATCTCGCAAATGGCTTTTTCTTTCCTCACGCCTCAAACAAATAACGTAGCAAGTGGTTTAATATCAGCTTTAAAAGACCGGAAAATCTTACGGTGGTCTGAAATGTGAAATAGTAATTATCACTGAACTGTTATATTGAAAAATGAAAAACCCAACAGCGCTCCTCTCAGAATTTCTCAAAGCTCTGCTACTTACCAATTACCTGCAGAAATTCTGTGTTGCTGATCTGAGAGTCACTGATGCTAAAGGTCTCTTCTTGTCTCACCTCTCCTAGCAGAAACCCTTCCTGCAATTTCAAGGGAAACAAAAAAAGGACTAAAAACAGGAAAAAAAAAAACCCACAATAGGCAGTAATTTATTGTAACTTTCTTAGCATTAAATGGAAGGCTAAATACAAAGTTATCATTTGACATAAGCAGGTGGGCTGTTGTAGGTATACCTGACATTCACTAGGGTTGATATTCTAATTTATAACACTGTAGCAATGAGCCACCCCATAACAACATGGGGATTTCATGACCAAAACCACCAATTGTAGTGAAGTGAATGCCCCGTCCCTGGAAGCACTCATGGCCAGGCTGGATGGGGCTGTGAGCAACCTGGACTAGAGGGAGGTATCCCCGCCTATGGCATAGGGGGTTGGAACCAGATGATCTTAAAGGCCCATTCCAACCGAAACCATTCTACGATTCCCCAGGCAGTACAGCACTCCCGCAGGGAAAGCGCACACACTCGGTAGAAGGGCACTGCCTGCTGTCCCAGCCCCATGGGAACACAGCGGGCAGGGAGCAGCCCTGAGGAGAACACCACGGCCAGTCCAGGAAGCAGAGTTCTCATCTGCACAGACTGAAATGCACAGACTGAAAACCCAGAGCCCGCAGCCCCCATACACGCCGCCCACGGAGCGGGAGGATACAGCTGTTCAGTTACATATACATTGTACAAATCATTTCAAAGCTTATCCTATACACAAATGTTTGGGTTTG
>JANHGO010000939.1:0-11460 GCA_024606505.1 Aquila spilogaster
GGCTGATGGGGAGCTGCTGGGGTGAGCAGGGTCCCACTTGCCGCAGGGAGGGAGTGGGACCTGGGGCTGGAGGGACTCCACGTGTTCAAGTGCAACCCATGGGGAGATGTAGCATAAAATGGAAATTATCAAGGCTAGGAAGGGGCCTGGGAGATGTAGGGGGGAAGAGCTGCACGTGGGTGTAGGCAGAGGGAATGGGTGTGGGTGATGAGAAGGAAGGAGCAGAGGGACTGAAACGAGGAATAACATGAAACGGAAACTCCCCCCATCCCCAATCTTCAATGAGGAGGAAAAATATAATCTCTTTTTGGTTTGGTTTTAATTTTTTTCAGCTAAATATGTTTTTTCTTAGAAAATACAAGGAAAGGTCAAGATGTTTTGAGATTACTTTGGTTTATTCCAATAAAACGTTTCAGACTCCCCCTCCCCAATGACTATTTTTTTCTTTTGTTTCACTTTAGTGGTTCAAAGTAAGTAGCAAGCCAAATAAATTTACCATTGAAATGTGTTCCTCCTGCGGGGCGCACAGCTGGCTGCATCTGGCAGTGCGGATGTCTCCATTCCTTCTGTGGGCCAAGCTCAGAGATGCAGTCACATCTCTCAAAGCTCATTACTTTTTGTTTAACTGACATAGACATCATCCTTTTAAAGGAAACACCATCTTCCAGGGTCCATGGGGTGAGATGGGGAGGGGAAGAGGGCAGCATCGTATAGCCAAAGATGAAAACTATTTGTTCATTTAAAAAAAAAAAAAAAAAAAAAAGGCTTAGAAAATTTCACTTCTACTCTCTGCAAAACTGAAATTTTCTTAGCAGAAAAGAATAATCTCAAACATTTCAAAAACTGCCCCAGTATTCCTCATCCTGCTCCATCTTGCTTTCCCCCTGGCTTTAGCAGATGTGTAGTCAAAATAAGCCAATAAAGCCATTGAGCTAAGTGCTGCTGAGGGGCTCTGTGGCTCAGGAGCACTCAGCACCTCTCTGCTCTAGGCGAGGAGGCGAGAGCCCTGGTATTTCTAAAAGCATTAGAAAGGTGTTCGTTATTATTAGACATTTAACAGCTATTAATCACAGCTGGTAACTTGATTTCCTCTAAATGTTTTGAGGCACCCTCTGATCTGGGCACCACCTGCTTGAAATTGAATAGTGGAAAGGCAAGGCAAGCTCTGCGTCGTATGCCTCTTCCCATGGGGATGGCTGGATGGGCGACTGATGGGGCTGCGATCTCCCTTATTCAAAGGAAATCTACTTTTTCCTCTTAGAAAAAGCAAATGCTTGTATTGACCTGCATGAGCAGAGCACCGACCCCATCCTGCATGGCCAATTCAGTCTCCTCCATCCAAACTGAGGATGAGCGGGGGAACCATGACCTGGGCTCCCTGTGCCAGGTGGGCACAGAGCCTTGTTTCTCCTCTCCTTGCTGGATCATGCCTCATTTTCTTCACCTTCATGGCATTGGCCTTCACCGCATGCCCTCACCTCTCCGCACAGCCCACGCCTCGTGGCTTGACCGTGCCCCTCGGATGCTGGGGTGGAGGGTCACATCCCCGTGGGCATTTTTAGCTTTCTTCCAGATGAGCATCCTAACCACCAGACAAAGATACTAACAGTGGGTACTGCCGTCTCTTCCTCTGGAGGTGCTTTAAAAGGTTATGGCCATGCCACATCATATGATGGCACCACGATGGGCCAGACAAGCACAGACTTGCTCAAGAAAGCAAGGTCCAGCCTTGGACCTGGCCCAAGGAGGGATATTTATTATTTTCCCTACCACAGCCAGGTCACCATGGTCCCAGGGAGACCTTTGTGCGTCAGTGCAGGATAAATAAACACAATAACCCAAAGTCAGAATTGGCTTTGTTACTCAGGCACCTTTATTGCTGGTAATGCTGTTAAGGGGCAGGATTGGCCCAAGGAGTAAACAGGCTCAGATGGTTGTAAGCCCCACCATCATGCAGCAGGGGGGGCAGGCTGGGGGGGCTCGGGGAAGGCAGGGAAGTCCCTGTCCCCACTTCCAATGCCAACGGAGGGGGTGGTGGGGTGGAGGGGGTCCAACACAGGTCCTGGGGTGGCTGTGGGAGCCAAGGTTGTCACTGCTGAGCTAATCCAGTGGTCCTACACTAACCCCATCTGAATTTTGGCCATATAAAAATCTTCAGGTAGTGCTTAAGTCTCCTTCCCCACACCAGTGTAAACCAGAAGTCCTTCCGCTAAGAGCAGCAGTGTGAAGTCAGCCCCAAGGTGGTGCATGAGGGGAGCAAGGACCCAGCTTTCCAAAGCCTTTGCTCCTTGCTGGGCTGAGCGATGCACCTTTAAAATTGACCCCAGGTCTCCTGACTTGATCCACCTGATGTCCACATCCCCCGTATCCTGGATGTGACCAGTGTTGAGGCTTGGTCACACCTTATCTTATGGAGAAACTGTGCCCCGCAGCCATTTCCAGCAAGCAGTGCCTCCGGGGAAGGGCTGCGCCAACGTGTGCCGGCACCTCCGGGGACCATCACGAGGGTCTCCATCACCTGATGCTTCCAGTTTAGACATGAAGATGAGGACAGCTGAGAGAAACCAAAGCCACATGCTGCCTGACCCCACCTCAGCCAAAATATGCCCACAGAAAGACATTAATGGTCAGCAGGAGAATAGCATTAACATTGCAAACAGTCTTCCACAGGGGCTTTTCCTCGATGCTGGTGAGTCTCCTCTCCAGGGCAGCTCTCTCCTCCTGGGACAGGGTGGGTGTGGGGCTGGTGGACAGACCGCAGAACCACAAGTACAGCATCTTCCAGCAGGGAGGCTTGGCTGCTGCGAGAGATGGACCAAAAAAATGGGTGTTATCAACTAGGTGGGACTCTTCCCTCCCTCCTTCCGCTGGTTTGGAGGTGCATTGAGCAATCTGGAGTGGGGCTCGAGATGCACCTTGGGTGGGATATGCAAGATGGGAAGGGAAGGGAAGGGAAGGGAAAAGAGAAAGCTCTGCCTCAACCATGTACAGCACAGCCTGATTACAGTTGGTTGATTGCAACACCAATAGTTAATTAGTTAATTAACAGACCTTTTCCCCCTCCTCCCTGACCCAGCTTCCATCCGCTTTCACAAATTCCTGACAGCATGATGGTCCATTTAGAGATAGCCTGGCTTATTTATTACACGTGACATGCCGGATGAAGCATGTGTTTTAATTGTCAGCCCTGTGCTGTGTGTATTTTGCTGGCTGTTCTTTCCAAATATAACCTTTTATTGAAATGCAGAATGTCATAAGGCCTTGAAAAAGGTGTTACCTGGAAAAAAAAACTCATTAAACTGTCAACTGCTGTGTTTCGCATTTCCTTTCCCATCATTACTAATTACCAAAATACCAAGACATTTGTTTATAAAAATCTGAGCTAGTTAAGTGAACTAGAAATTGATAAGAAATAATAAAACATGCTGAATGGCTGCATTCAACTTAAACCCAAACTTACTCTGTTGGGGAAAAAAAATATTAAGAGATTTCTTTAGTTGTTCACTTCAGTTTAGCTTGGCTGTAATTGGTACCAGTGTCCTTTGGACTGACCAGGAACAGGAAGGAGTGAAGAAATCTTGTGTATGTGCCTTTCTGCTGAGAGTTCTGCTCTGTAACCTTGGAAGGTTGAGCTCAAAACCAGAAACCTGCATTTTTTAAATGGATTTGCAGAATAAACCTCTGTCTGCTCTGAAAAGAACTTGCCTATCTTCTGCTACTGTTCTGTCTCCTGACAGCTTTTTAACTTCATTTGACTCTTTGCCTTCCTTCTTATTAAATACCCTTAGTAGGACACAGAGCTCTAAGAAATTTGGGTCTGAGTTTTAACTATGGCTTATATAGGATATAAGGGAAGATGAAAGATACTATTGGCATAGCGTAAATGAGAAAACTGAGGCTTGTAGATTTATCCTAGGACATCCATGAAGTTCACATGTCTGCCTCCAGCGTCTCATGGTCCCGCCAGACCATGATGCTATTTTGATACAGTATATTACAGCATCACTGGGTGAGTTTGGCCAGCAGAGCCCACACAGGGGTAAGGAGGAGGCATTTCTAGCACATACACAAGGGGTTTATCTCCTAGCAATGATGAAGACAGGAAAGGTTGCCACTTTTATGTGCTGAAAGTTGAAATTAAAGAGCCTGCCATGACTTTCATAGCACTAGTGGTAGCTGCTGCTTTGGTTATGCCTGCAGTAGTGCTGTGGAGCCCCTCAAGAGCATCTTGGTGAGACAGACAAATAGATGCAGTGTCACGGCACAAAGCCCCAGTGTCAATGGGGCAAGGAGCAGTGTCCCAGCAGCACAGCCCTCCATCCTCCCAAGGGATGTTCGTAAGTGGCCATTGACTCCCGTCTAAGGAGTCCAGCACACCATTAAGTGTCCACACCTGAAATGCTAAAATACTGTGACTTGGGAAGAACTGGACTGGGGTAGTTTGCATGGGTAAATAACTTGTTCTAGGGAGGAGAAAGAAAAAACATTTTACTGAATGATGGGTTTTCTTTTTTTTTCAGGAATGGCAGCTCTTCTGAGCCGTTCAGAGGACTGTGACATGAAGGTAAATGCTAGAAGATATATTGGGAGGACCAAGAACCACAACACTTTCATTTGTCACATCATTATAACTGGTATACCCATAAATACAAGCCCCAACTCCAGTGAATGCAACAAATGACCTCTCATGAGCTTTAGAGGGACTTGCATGGGATCTTGACTGTGCACTCACATGCACATGAGCATGCTTGTTCACAAACAGCCACCCTACCTGCCTGCTCCTTATTGTCTGAATCTGCACTTTCAACCAAGTCATTCTCTCCGTTGGCTGGATTGATCTGTGCTGCTTCGCTCTTATAATTTTTCAGGTCAATGGCAGGTACTTTTCTGTGTCTTGTCCACCACGTCAGGCAAGCAAGCTGCAAAGTGGGACAGAGAACAAACAGGTTATTGCCTGTCAGTCCCAGACTGGCATGCCAGTCATCTCCCTGTTTTGGGGGGGCACAGATCCAAGACAGTGCTGAGAGACCTGTTCTGGGGCGATGCCTGTTCCTCCACTCCTCCACTTTCTCTCACCTCCCTTCTGCATAGGTGCCCACACCCTCCAGTTGGAGCTGAAAAAAAGTGTGAATTAATCTAGTTTCTTTCCTTCTATTTTTAATAATTAACCTGTTCCATCCCTGTCTCTACCAGGAGTAACCTTTTAGCAGACATTGAAGAAGCAGCTTCCTATTTGCTAGGCTCATTTGATTGACATGAAATAATGATAATCTGCATCCAGAATGGCAGCCCTCAAACAGGGAAGGGTAATAAAGTAAATTAAAAAAAAAAAAAAAAGAAAAAAGAAGCCAAGATAACCCTCTCTGGATACAGTCAATCACGGACAGCAATTGTACCCTCAGCAGAGAAAGATCAGTCTGGTGTTGGCATGCAGATACATGGCCATAAGGGCATGATGCAGATATATGGCCATGGGAACACTGGTATTTGAGCAGCTCCTTCTCTGGGACGTGGGGAGGCACTCGAGGATCTTCTGTCTCATCTCAGTTGTCATTTTACAAGAAAAGAAAACCCAATGTGAACACTAAACCCTACAGCTGGGACAAGCTCACATCAAAGGAGCAACCTGCACTTCCAAATGAGCTTATCTGAAGGCTCGTAGTGGGAAAAGTAGCAGTATTGTGTCTCTGCAAGTGCAAGTATGTGTTCAAGAAGTGCAACTATGTGGGCAGACAGAGCCATGACAGCGAATATCAAGTCACAATTTGCAGGGAGGATTGTACCATACATTAGACCAACAGGTGTAGTTCTAAGTAGGAAAAAATGAGCTCTGGGCACACACTGTAAGACTTGCCTGTCCAAATGCCTTTTTTTTTTTTTTTTTTTTTTTTTTTGGTTTTTTGTTGGTTTGGGTTTTTTTGGTTTTGTTTTTTTAATTAAATCTATCGGGCCAATAGAAAACATTACCTCTCTCTGCAGCCTTTCAGTAAACAAACCACTGAAAGCCACGAAAGATGATCAGTCCTGGATAAGCTGCTGCGGCTGCAATCTGCTCTGCTTTACAAAAGCAGGAGGTCTGAAACTCTTATCCTAGCACAAGTCTGAAAGTCTTCTCCTCCCTGGGACACAGGGAGCGAGTGCACAGGAGGCATTAATCTTGCAAACCTCACAGCGGTCCTTTTGCAGCTGCGAGGTGGGGTTAACCATCCCAGGGGCTCAGGTCTTTGAATTTAAGCCAGGCCTGCTGCGTCTTTGGCTGACCACGGCCCACCAAGCAGCTTGGTGGCATCGACACTTCCTAACCTCCGCGGGCTCTGGCCAAGCCAGGCAGCAAGGGCCACGCTCATCAATCCCACTCAAACGCAGCTGCCCAAGCGCGTGGGCTGTCCTCCCGCCTTGCAGAGGAGCCGCAGGATGGGACCAGGGCAGCGAAGCTGCAGTGGCGACAACAGGTCGGGCAAAAAGTCACACATTTGCCTGACGAGCGGCTGCCTCCCTGCTCTGCCCATATGGAAATGAACGTCTCAAATGGGTCACTTACAAAGTAACGTGAGTTTAATTTGTGAATTTTACACACACAAATCTAGGCAGGAGTTTCCAGCTGACACAAAATGTTGCATAATTTCCAGAAGATTTATAGCTTTATTTAAATCATTTTCAACCAAGATGAGCATTGGGCAGGGCTAATCTTTCTTGTCACGATGTGCTAAATTGCTTTGATTTGATGATCCTCATCTTTCTCAGGGATTCTTTTTTTTTTTTTTTAATCACTTAGGAAATGTCACTGGAACATAGCAAAGTTTCAGGGTACTAAAGGATTTCCAAAACTTTTTTTCTTTTCCCTCCTCTTCCCACGTGTCACTGAATGACTGTCTCTTCACATCGCAGCAAAATCTGCACGGGCTAGAGTTTACCCGGGGCTCAGACTCTGCCGGACAGAAGCGATTCCCAATTGAAAGCAGCATAGACACACAGGTTACCTCATCGCATATCATCCCACTGACCCACCGAGGAGCTGGTGCTTTGGCCATGGCCAAATAAAGCAAACCACCACCCTAGGGGCCTCCTCAGTGAAGCATCACACCAACGCTCCAGCTTCGAGCTCCCCTGCAGAGGTTTTGGCTGGCTGAATTCCTTGAGGAATTCCTTTCTCCTCTTTGCCGTCGCCAGGAGGACACATGTCGGGGCAGACCGGCAGCACCGTGTGACCATGGAGGCCACCACGGGGCTGGCTGGCACAGACTCACGAAAGGATGGGGATGGGGAGGCAGATGATGGCACGTATTTTGCATGCCTGGAGAAAGCAAGCAAATACATAAATAAGAAGAACTGCTGACAGGGGAGCTGCGTTAGCATAATCAGCTTGGACCTTGGAAATGCTGCCCGAGGCCACCATGCCCGAGGGCAGAGGAGTGGGGGGTAGCCACTTGGTGGGTCCCGGGGAGCCCTGTGGCTCAGCTCCCCACTGCAGAGCCATGCGTGGGCACTGCTCAGGGAGCCTGTGTCCCCCCTCGGTTTGCTCCTCCGTGAGTGCCTGGTTCCCACAGGAGCTGAGCGTGCTTTGCTCTCAGTGGCACTAAATGATGCTGTGGGAGCTTCAGTTGCAGCACCTCGGAGTGCACGGTGTGGGCTCAGGCCACCCAAAGCGGGCTTGGTGCTCCTCCTAGGCTATGCACCTAAAGGAGTCACTCAAGCCAGACCTCAAGACGCAGGGAAAACATCCCTGACCCCAGAGCACGTCAGGTGGAATTGCCAATCCATCAGCCTGTCTGGGTGAGCCCTGACCCCCAGGGAGGTGACCTGATCGTGTAGCATTCATGCTTTGTGGGCTGTTCCTCTCCCTTTTCACCCTCATATTCTCCTTGGACAAGGGAGTTTGCAAGAACTCAGCAAAGTTTTTCTTTTGTTGTTTGTAAACTAGAATAAATCCTTCTGTTCCAAAATGCCATCTGGCACCTGACAGTTGTGTTTCAGCTTCACAGTCTCAAATTTAATTGTAAGCTCTTTTGCAGGGTTTTCAAGGACGGCGTGACACAATATGGACTACCTACAATGAAGACATATGAACTCTGGAGCATACCAAACAAATTCCTTGCATACTTGTTTTCCAGCACAGCATCAATCACCACAGGGATGGGAGAGTGTCCAAAACAGCAGGAGAAAATGCTACAGCTTGCAGTTCTTCGACTGTAATTCATTTAAAGCCAGGCACATTAGCTGTAACACTCTTAACATGAGATACAAATCTCTTTTCTCCTTTTGCCTATTTACTATCTCTAAAGCATTGAGATTCAATATTTAAAGTTGTCCAGTGTAGATCCTCAGGTGGTGTAAAGCGGCATAACTGTGCTCAACAGCTGTTCCTGGTCTTTGAAGGCAATGGAGCTATGCTGATTTACATCTGCTGAAGTATGATCTATCACTATATTTCCTTGGCTGTTTCTTTGGTGGCTTGTTTTTCTTTTCCTTTTGCTTGACAAAATAAATGGTGTAATTCCTAGCTCTTATATGGTGTCTTTCATCATTACATCTCAAATGCTAGCAGAACTAGCCCCATGCAATTTTTAGGGGGGCAATATCTGAGGCTCATCACGTGAATTGACTAACACATGGGGCTGGGAAGCACCAGAGCTTCAGATATCCTCGGCCAGGACACCCAGCCTCCCCCTCTCAGCCACTACCATGGAGACATACACCACAGGTTTGCCCACTTGCATGCCAAACCCCAGCAACTTGAGGTCGCTAATGGCCAAACACAAAGTTCAGGTGCCAGTTTCTATCCCGAGGGTTAGAGCCTGACATGTCCATCCTGATTTCTACCTCCTGTCCTTCCTTCCCAAAGCCCTTCTATCCTTGAGCCATCCCAGCACAGCCACAGACTAACTTGAGATGAGGAGACAAGCCCTGCTTGCAGGACACCATGAGAAACCATGCCACCAGGAGTGACAGTCCAAACCTACACCTGCGCTCATGTCTAGGACAAAAGCTGGGGTCAGTCTGACTGAGAGAAAATGAAAAATGTTGGGTTTAATGCTGCCCACTCAGACTCGTGCCAGACAGGCAGCAACCCAGCAACGTTGGCACCTACCTTGGCTTAAAACCCATGCCTTCACTTTGGCTGTTCTCTGAGGAACAAGGGCAGACCTTTCCTGTTGAAATTGGGGATAAATAGTAGAAAGCGAATGAAAATCAGACTAAAACCAAGTAGGGGCAGGTTCTCCCATTCCTACTGAGGTACGGAAAGAGGGAATTAGCTACCACTTAGTGGCACAAATTGCCTGGCAGCCCATCTCATTTTCCTTGTGGTGGGAAGATACTGGCGGAGGCAGGGGGAGGAAGAGGGCACATGGGACATGGATGGTCATCACCATCATCAGATGATTGATCTGGGTTCTCTGTGTCCAGCCTCTCACTACCACAGACAATATCATTAATTCTTATCAATTTTCTTCAACAGAATCTCTTATACAGAGGTCAAGCACCGAGCTCAGCACTATGTGGGGTCCATAGCCTACCAAAAGGTTATCCTAAACATCCCTCTTTAGAACACTTCCACAGAAAAGCCCAGCCTATATTTGTCAATGCCCTTTACCAAGCTCTCCTCCCTCCCTGGCTCTCCAGATGTACCTGGGGGCCCAGCCACCACCCCCTCGTCCTTTGTTCCTCTGAAATAACTGCACACAGCTGTTTCACACAAAATCCTATCCTCCCTGAACATCCCATTGGCTTTCCTCCCTGGACCACTTCCAGTCCGAATCCACCTTTTCCGAGCATTGGCTCTTTGAAGAATATGTCAAATAAGGTCCCTTAAGTCTAGCACCTATAGAATCCCCTATTTCTACTGAAAATCTCCTCTAAGGAATCTCTTATGATCATAACTTCTCTTTCTCTGATGCTATTATAGTAGGTCTCCATCCTGAACCCCACCTCTTAAAACGTGCTTTAAATGTTTTTATACCTGCGAGGTCAGACTAAAAAGCCTGTAGGTGCTATGGCCAGTTTCTTCATTTCCTGGACTGTTGGTATGATGCTCACTATTTGCCAGTGCTATGTTAATGCATCTTATCTTGCTATTGCTGTGGGCAGGGAGCACTGCACATGTTTAGTTATCACAGGTCAGATGATGAGTGGGAACTCATTAAACCACAGTAATTAATTGCTGGCAACCATCTGGCCACCCCTGAGCAGTAGTGAACAACGTAAGCAGCAGAACTAATGGTGCCTCCTTGCCAGTATTTCTCTCTCCCATGTGGATCCTCTGATAGCTAATAAAAGCTGAGACTTTATCTCAAAGCAGACACAAAGACAGTGTCTCTCTCCCCCTCTCCTCTATCTGAGCACTTGCTTTCATGTAATCTTTAGGAGCTGGGTATCTTTGACACCACTAACATTCAATCAAACATTGATGGAACTGGTTAATGCTTTACAAGTTATGAGGAAGCAACAGATAGAAAATGCTGTGATGGCATCACCCTCATTTCCTCATGCAGTTAGACAGGAAAAAAAAATAGGTCTTTTAAATCTATCCAGTAACCTTTGTTTGGAGGTAGATGGCAGTTTTGTTATATTGACAGCTGCTTTAAAACTCTGGGAAGAGTTGTTTTAAGGTTTTATTATATAAAGCCTCCCAACTCTGCACCATTTTAATGTGTTAAGTAAAAGAAAGTTGTGCCTGACTCAAAGTTATTAAATGTAATTGAGATCACATTGGGACAAAATGTTATTTTCCTAAATGCCCATGTTGCAAAAGATATTAATCTTGTTTGCCTGCAAGATTGATGCTGGCTCTGCTGAAACAGGGTAGATGCTACAATTAGATATATTTAATTCCTCCTCAGCAGTGCTCTGTAATGTGATTTAATCTCCTTCCCCTTCTTCTTTTCCTTCTATTCCAGTTATGATGGGCTGTGGTGTCTGCCCAACTCCAGGCACAGCATGGGAACTCACACTCAATTTGAAGCACTCAGTGCCTCAGGAAGCATTAACACTATGCGGCCTGGGGAACAGAAAGCTGAGGAGCAAGGGCTTCTTTGCAGCATATGCATTACACACCATCTCTTAGCCATGGGAGGAAAAGAAAAGGACAGATTTCAGAGATTTTTGGAAACCAAACGGGCACTCTAAGAAAAGGGTGCCACTGCAAGTCACTTACTTACCTTTTCTTCAGGGATCGGTGGGGTGCAGAGACTAATAAGGACAATGACAATTGCAGTGAGGACACAGAGGATGAGGGCAAAGTAGAGGTAGTGCAAGTCCTTTAGCACAGCTGGTCTTCTGTCCTCCTCACCGCAAGACGGTGTGCTATAAATAAACTCGATGATCATCCGAACAAGACCAACAGCTAGCCCAACCATGAGGCCCCAGAAAGCACCCTGAGAAAAGGCAAGCATAAAGAAAAGGTCACTGCATGTTACCTTTGGTTGAAGGTTTCTCTTTTCTTTTCTTTTCTTTTCTTTTCTT
>JANHGO010000939.1:11560-36985 GCA_024606505.1 Aquila spilogaster
CAAGCATAAAGAAAAGGTCACTGCATGTTACCTTTGGTTGAAGGTTTCTCTTTTCTTTTCTTTTCTTTTCTTTTCTTTTCTTTTCTTTTCTTTTCTTCTCTTCTCTTTTCTGCTCTTTTTTCTGCCCTTTCTTAGACCAAGACCTTTTATGCCTGATGGAAACCCACACTGACATGCATCAAAGGAGGATGTTTTCAGTTAAAAATCCTCATTTTCTCTTTCTGCCCTCGAACATGGAACAGACAGAGCACAGACAATGCAAGAGTCTCCTTCTAACAACATGCCTCCAACTAGACTTTGATACATCATCCCTAAAGTGCGGAACAACTTTTTACCTTTCATGCTTTCAAATGGGACTGCCAAGGAGTACCACTTGCAGTGCCTTCTTGGAAGCAAACACACATACACTAGAGACTGGGCTAAGATCCACTAACGCATGCCAGGGAAAGGCTGTCTAATTGTCACACTTTAGCTGGACTGGCTTTTGAGTTTAAAGAGTCTCAAAGGCTAGGTACTGAGGGGACAGTTATTTATTTATTGCATCAAATTATATATGTATATCAATTGGTTGTTGACACTCCACTTACAGACTCATTAATCCTCTTGCAGAAGATTGCCAAGATGAAGAGAGCTGTGATCGGTGGGGCTAGATAGCTGGTTATGGACTGAATGTAGTCAAAGAGCTTGCCACTGTTGGCTGATTGAATGATCGGGATCCAGAGAATACTGATGACTACAAGGATGAGGATAAAGACCCTGGAAGATGAGGATAAAATTGTATTAGTTCTGCAGGTGGTGGAGTCCACCTGAAAATGAAGTTCTGCAGCAAAAGACACTTCTAGTTGCTCTCAGAATTTCCTAAGAAAAAATCTACAGATCACCCTCAAGAAGAACCTTTCCCTGTGTACACAGGAAAAGAGAAAATTGTTCTCTTCTAGAAAGTCAATTCAACCAACTCCCAAGACTAACTTCACAGATTTCAGAGTAAGCTCAGCTAGAACTTGCCAGTCAACACACATGAGAGATCCACAAGGGCATGGTGGCTCCCACCATGAGCTGGATCAGTGCAAGCCCTTCAACCTCGCGTGTCCTAGAGAGGGACATGTTCTTTGAAGGACTAGCTCTCGGATGCGACAGAGAGAGGGAGCTGGAAGTTTGTGGAAGCAATCTTTCTGCCACCTTTCCAAGCAGATAACATGCTCAGTCTAGTGCCTTTTTGCCAAATTCCAACTCATTTGCTGCTTATTAAAATTGCTTCTGAGGTCTCAGGTGCATACCATAACCCTCCTTCACCTTTGCACTGTATGTTATAGAGGTTTCTCCATATTGCTGAGCAAGAGGTACTTCCCCTCTCACTACAGTGGTAGAGTATGAGATTGCCTGCAGCCTTCAACCGCCCCACAGCAAAGTTTAGAACTTAGTGCTCATGACTGGAGAAGAAAAGCACCACAAACATGCAGAAAGCAGCTTAAATTCCGCTATCAGGAGAAGAACCTTATAAGCCCCTGATATAATGTAGTACCAAAGCTTGTTCGCAAAGGGTACTATAACTTATCACAGAGATAGAGAGCTGGGAGGCCCAGCTCTCTGCACTTTTCCCTGAAAAAAGGAGTATTCACAATGTATCTCTCCTGTCTGATGCAAAAATAACACGTTCTTAAAGACCTCCAGTGACAGTGACTCCAGAGCATCTTTGGCTTTTCTAAAAGTTACATTTAAGGCACTATTTATGTTAAGTTTAGAGAAGAGGCAGGCAATGATCTGCCTAGCCCAGTGGTACACTCAGTGTTTCTCTTTGACCAGGTCTATCTGAGATGAAGCTGTAAAATGTAATGCTCTTTCCCAGGCTGCGTTCTTGCTCTATATTTTAGGCACCAGATTTTTCTCAGTGAGTCCAGACTGAAGAATGTAAATGCTGTACTCAAAATGGATGATGAGAGCAACAAGAAATAAAGAAATGTAAGGACCTGCCCACAATCATCAGCTCCTGCTCTGAAGCCTGTCTGCGGATCCGCTGCCAGATGTCTATAACGAAGAGAGTGCTGCTGCTGTTGAAAATGGAGGTGAGGGAACTCATCAAGGCTGCCATCATCACAGCAATCATCAAACCCCGGAGCCCTGGGGGAGCAAAATAGGGAAGAAAAATCAGGAGTAGACCTTTGGCCTCTCAGTACTGTTTTTTCATCCCCATGTCTGGTAACAGCACTAAGATTTCCTCATCCTTAGGATGGATAAGGGTAGTCTGATCCCTCCGTGCAGAGCATGGCTCAAGGCCACCTACACAACTGTAAAGGTTTCTCACCATTGGGCATGAGTTCTATCACGAGTTTGGGGTAGGCAATGTTGGAACAACCCACTGCTGCTCCACAGACCCTTCTACAGATGTCTGGGTCCACGCAGCCCACTTCATCTGTAGAAGACAGGAAAATAACAAGAAGTCAGTGTAAACCCCGTTGAGCTATGGTTGTTTAATTCAGGGGAACAAATCTTGATGCCTTATGCGTTTTCATATAAATTCAGAGATGCAGCTGGAATACAGCTAGAATGAGTGGAGCTGAAGAACATTTTACATCGTAAAATAAAGGTGAAACTTCAAGATGACATTTTGCAATTCTGTTCAGGGTACAGATATAACTCTCCTGGATGTTGCGTAATTGTAAACCTTGACAATTTGTCGTTTGTGGGAACTGGACTGTTTCCATGAACCTGTCAGCTGGGTTACCAAGGATGTTGCAGGCTGACTTAGTCCAATTTGAGGAAATCTGGGAGAGAGGCATTTTCCTCCAGGAGTGGTCCTCCGAACCAGGGTATTCTTCCCAGGAAGTGGCATGCTCTGGAGAAACCAGCAACGAGATCTCCTTGGGAGACGACAGGAGGGGAATGCTTGCTCTTTCACAAAAGAAGGCTGTTTTGCATAATCCACCAGGAACTGATTGAATCTGTGTGGTAGATTGCTAAAACTGTCACCAAATATCTAATGAAAGCCATAGGATCTGAAGGACAACCTCAGTGCCCCATGTATTTCATCTCACTGACTTCCTCCAGATAGACAGACGCATGCGATGTCCACAGCACGGAGCTATATGCCCCCAATGGCAAAATATGCCCCATATGGACATTCCCAGTGACTTCTGCCACTGTGGAAGCACTGGAGGTGAAGGAAGGGCATGGGAACACCATTGCACCACAGGAATCTATATGAGTATGCCTGCAGGACAGCAGTTTCTGAGGTGTAAAAGTGCTGGCAGACCTGTGTGGGATTAGTGGTCATGGCAGGTATAAAGCCCTGTGGCAAGGAACATGGGAAGGCTTACCTGGGTAAAGAGCTCTGCTGATCATTCCTGGCATGACAATGAAAAACATAGGGAAGATTTTCAGATATCCTCCCAGCACGGATCCACCTTTGGCATGGGAGAGGTTCTTGGCAGAGAGAGACCTCTGGACTATCACCTGCAATCAGTGCGGAAATGGAGCAGAGAGTAAAACAGAAGCACTACAGAGCGAGCAGGATCCATCCTCTCTCTGTCTCTCATTCTCATGGATGACTTTCATCCAGCAGGATCTCAGAGTGTTTTGCATGCCAATGGCAACTTTCCCATCTCAGTTGACTGCAGCCTGCTGCCACTGCTCAGAGCTCAGTGCACAGGCTATAGGAGAGGGCAGCGTGGAAATTTCCTTTACAGGAATCATTTCGCCCTTGACTGAAATGAAGCCACCTTGAGGACTGGAGACAGCAGCTGTACCGCAGCAAGAGACAGGGAATGAAGCAGACTGTAGGTGTTTTGGTATAAGTTCAGTGGTGTGTTTTCATAATTATCCCATCTTAAAGCACAGAAGCACCATGTCTTGAGAAAAAAAATACAGTTTTCCCTCTTTCTAACTTGGAAAGGAATAAGAAACGTGAGAACTCTGGGCATACGAATGGCTTCTCTGGAGGTCTACACAAGGTCACTGCAAAGCCAGCTCCAGATCCACATTTTCATATCCTTGTCACGCTAACTGAATGAAGACAGCCAGTACTAACCAGTCCACAGTGGGATAAAGGGAAGAAAATAACCTGCTCGCTCTGCACTAAGAAGTGCACAAAATTAGCAGCTTGCTGAGAAGGTGGAAGGAGTGAAATATTCTGGTCTAGACCAGTAAAACAGTAGTAACTCCTGCATAGTGAGACACAGTCAGTTTTCAGCTCACAGGCCTACAAACGGAGTGGTGGTTTGCCTTGAGAGGAAAAGACTTTCTTTACCTGGTCAGTGCACCAGCACCAAAGAGCCAGCACAGAGAGGCCAAATATAAGGCCAGGCCAAGGAATGTCTCCTGTGACTGGATCCCTGAACAAATGAAAGGCATCTGCACGTGGGAGGTGACAGGTCGTGTTTGGGACTATGATCTTCGGTATTGCTGTGCTGTATTTCTCCTGAAGTCCTTCATACCAGCCAACTTTTTCAAATCCTGAAAAGAAAATGCCAGTGATTTAAGGTCTGGTGCTCCCTGCAAAGTTATTTCTTTATCGGAGTCTCATGATTACTTTTCTTTTCTCCTGTCTTCCTCTCATCTCCTTTCTTTTCATTCCACCCTCGCTTTTGGCATCCAAGATTTTTACAGGAGTCAGTTGGATTTTGCCCAGAGTCCTTATGGTTTTAACAGTGCACCCTGGAAGGGGATCAATGCAGGAAAATCTCCATGATCCTAATCCCCACAATGTCCTGAGCATCTAGTCTTTGTTCACACACCCTCCAAGAGCTGGAGCAGGATGGTATGACATGAAACAAGATATACCTATATTTCTGTTTGCCAAGGAGGCTTAAAGCAAAGACTAATGATGGTCAGTTCCTTGTTGCTTTTTTATTTTTTTACAATGCTCAGTTACACCCAGATGAATGCACAGTAACTCCAAAAGTCAACAGGCAAAGTCACCAGAATTACTCTGAATTTACACAAGCATAGTAAGAGTTGAATGTGGCTCTGGGAATGCAGTGTTTCAACCTCTTTGGCAACTCCCAGTAAACCCAAACTGGTGAGGTGACGTTATCAAGAACCTCACCTCCATACAGTTAGTGCAAAGGATGAAGCAAGTCTGACAGCTTGGTGAATGACAGTTGTGCTGGCACCACTTCTGTGAGTGCTTAAAACTCATTTCTGCACCATACATTAAAAGGTGAGGTACCCTGCTGAGGTCTAATGACCTTGGGACCATTAAACTAGTGTATGAGGCCACTGCAGGTTCCCCTTACCTATGAACATGAGGACCAAAGCTCCCAGCACCATGATCAGAGTCTGCAGCGCGTCTGTGTATATCACAGCCGTTAAACCACCTGTCAGGACAACCAGAGACAACAGGCAGAATGCATCACCATGTACAATGAAACAAGTACGTCACCTGGAAAAAGGTTTTCTTTGGCCCCGGCCCTGTGATTTCAGGACAGACCCCCTGGGAGAAGCTGGCACTGAGCTGATCCCCAGGAGCCTATAGTTGTCACAAGCCCTTCCATGAGGAATGGCCTGAAGGGCTTGTCCACATTCACGAGAGGACTTGGAGGCAGTTCAGCATCTTAATATCTAAAGATGCTAATGTTACAAAAAGAGAAAAAAAGAGCAAATATGGGCAGTGGTAGCTATTTGCAGAGAGGGAGCCAGGAGCCTTCTGTACTGTTAGAAAATTCCCTAGAAAACAGTGATGTTCCCCCCCCAGACCAGTTTCACTTGGGCCAGGAGGGGAGAGGGGAATAGCCAGAGGTCTCCAACAGCTGGGAGTGACAGGGCAGGTACCAAGCAACTCGGGGAATCTCTCGCTCAGACCAGGACCTGAATACTTTCCCTTGTATAGGAAAGGGGAAACTTATATCCTAGGCTTCACTTTATCATGTTTCTTTTAAAATCAGCTTTTTACCAGCTATGGTGTAGACAGCAGTCACTGCTAGCAAGACCACAGTGGACAAGTAGAGATTCCAGCCCAAAGAGATTTGGATGAACAACGCTCCAGAAAAAATGTCTGTCTGGAATAAAAAAAAAACAAGGGCAGTCTGGTGTTAGTAGTACTCCGTGCAAGTGAAATCTAATAAAGCAGCCTGCAGCCCTCTGCGGCTGAAAGCATTGACGAGGGAGGACACCACGAAGGTGAAGTGGAAGAGGAGGAGAGAGCATGGGGCTGTTGGCTGTGAACCTTCTTGTTCTCAATGTAAGGAAAATCTTTCCTCCAGGTCAGAGCTCTCAGCATCTGGGAGCTGGGGCAGCAGAAGGATGAAAATCAAGGTCCCACACCAAGGGACTATAAAGCAGTCAAAAGACTGTCTTACAGGCAGCATTCGTGGCATGTAATCCTGCCTGGCACAGACAGGTATTGGTGGAAACCGCCACTCCTTTTGCTGACTGTGAAGACATCTGTGGGAAGCAGGAGCCCATGTATGCACAGGCAGAGACAGGAGGGAAAGGGGGGCAAATAGCAGAGACCAGGTTCCACCCAAGACTACATCTTGGTGGCCTCATGGCCAGGAGAGACACTTTAGCTTGAAAGACCCCTAAAGAATCACTGATGTCTTGTGCCATGATTTATTTATCTGAAAAGGTCGACAGCTCGCTTTTCTATCCATGCTGTTCAGCATACTAGAATGACTCTTGAAAAACGAGTTATACCTGCTGAGGACCTCTCCAGAAATACAGAAACCCCCATCGGCTTTGTTTTGTTTGGACCTACTGGCAGAGAGGGTGAAACCAGAAACTGGGTGAAACCTGGAATTATACAGATAACATCATTCAGATGCAGAAGGTAATATGGGAGATGTGTATGTTGGGAAATCAGTCTGAAGGACACCTGCAAATCTGGTACGGGTTGAGATACAGATGAAGACACTTGCCAAGGGAGACAGAAGAGATGAGGCAAGATTTATATTTGCTGTGCCTGAAATAAGCACCTTAAAAGCAAGCACTCAGTGCAACTCCTGACCTCTGCAACCCTGAGACAGGACAACCACTGTCAGGACACCACAGGAGCCACTGTGTCTTCTGGTTTTTCAATTCCCAGCAGGAAATAGAAACACCTCTGTAGCCATGCAGGATCAGTCCTTTGACAACACTGTTTATTGAGATCTCTGATTTTCTTTGCAAGCAGGGAAGACTCTGCAATGCCCTAGTTGCTAACCTATGTTTGGGCAAAAAGCATAGGGAGAAAAATCCTTCTTGTAACCAACTGCCTGCTGTCCAGCCAGCCGCTAAATGAGCTCTCTACAAACAATAGCACTGCTTAATAGAAAGCACCTGTCGTGCCCATAAACTCCACCAGCCACATCCGTCAGCCACGCGTGAATTAGCTGCACAGAGGAGAAACCACTGAGATGAAACAGCAATGACTGAGGCCAGGGTCCTGCTCTGAAAGGCATTGGAAAATACTGTTCTGCTGAAGGTCATTTTGGAAGACTGGTCTGTTTTCGTCACATATATTGATTGTGTAGCTGTGCACGTTGTGGTGCTGTTGTAGGAGAGATCTTCCATTTACCCCTCATGGGTAAAGAGGCCTCAAATGCCTCTTTGCAAGACCCCACCTTGCAATGCTTCAGTCCCACAGAGCAAAGCTCCTAGAGGCAGCGGTGACAGCGATGGGTGACATGACCAAGAGCTGGCCATTAGAGGAGAAAATCTACCCCATACTCCCAGCCTGGAACTCCTCTTAATGCACCTCCCAGGACCTGAGACATAATAAGCTTGGGGAAGGACCCTGAAGCCAGCTGCAAAAAGGCACATGGGTGCCTCATCTCCAGTTAATGTCTTCCAAGGCAATTTGACATCTAAATACTTCAGTAGGGTCTAGTGAAAACTGACTTGTACTGGCCATGGGACAATCAGCTGGAGACAAAGGACTGACGTTTTCAGTCCCTGTAATGGACTCTGAAATACAGTCCTCTCCCTCCAGGGGCACAGGTGGTTCTTAGCAACTCTCTGAGCCTAAGTTCTGCCTCTTTATTAATGGCATTTAAATGAAGGAAAATACCCAGTAGCTTACATTATTTTTTGGTTATCGGCAGGATACCGTGCTACAAGCATCCAGGAAAGATGCTGAGTTTTGTCACAAGCCAGAACATACCCCCCTTTCACCATACCTTTTTTATACAACACAAGTGACAGAAAGAGAGAGGAATAAACATAACATACCTAATGCTGAAAACTCAGCTACAAGAACAGCAGATTTATGATAATTTAAGAGAATTTCACAATTACAAGATGCAGCCAGCCAGATCCTCAGATGGGGTAATGCTGCAGTTCCCCTGTCTATATTGGCTAAGGTTTGATCTGATAGAAGAGGAAAAGCAGGCAGACAGCTTATGGTACTTACACAGTTTAGTAATTAGCTGCCATATCCCTGTAAAGTTCTCGCTGTGCATTGCTGTTTAATGAGGGCTCTCTCTTTTAGGATAAGTCTCCATGATCAATACAGAGGCAGGTATTTACTTGAGCAAAGCAGCACACTAACAGACTGCTGCTGTTTCTGGTAGCTGAGCTGGTCCTTTCAAGGACATCTGAGTTATCTCTGAGCAGCCCTGCATTGTACCAGGATGACCTACCCCTGCCCTAGACACAAGGGTTGTGTTCAGTTGGATACATACAGATATCTTGGTGAATATATAGAGAACGAGGGACAGTACGGACATGTAGATTTGTATCCTCTGCCCTCCAAATCTCTTCTGCAGGTACTCAGGCATGGTGACCACTCCTGCTGCGATGTAAACAGGCACAAAGATCCAGCCGAGAGCTAGAAGTGCCCAGGTAGCCTGTTAAGGAGACAAAGAAAATAAAGGCACATGATTCAACACATGGAAATGTCCTTCTTCTCTGTTCTTTCAGTGAACATCCTAAGAAAACAGAAAGGTACAGTACCATGCAATAGATCTGGGAAGCAGTCTGACTTTTTCTCCCTGCTCAGAAGATGAGATGACAAATGGAGGAATTATTACAATACAGTTAGAAGTTTTTGAAGTTATCCTTCTAAGCTCTGTGTCTCTCTGTCATGAGTGGCACATCCTGTTCCATCTCCTAGTCTTTCGGGCAAGATAGTGTATTCTGTTGCTCTGGATCTCTGAAAGATGGTGTTGTATTTGGTGGCCTTTGAAACCACTGATGCTGTGTCAGTGAAGAGTTAAGTGATTCAGAGAAGGATGGGAGCATCTGTTTGTTGCTTGATTAGCAAGTGATGAGGCTGAGGCAGCAGACTGTCCCTGCGGAGCATAAAAATAAGCAACAGCAAGACTCTGCTGCGATGTTCTCCTTGCAGGCTGACGCAGATGTGCTTCTGTCGCTGGCAGATAAAGGAGCAGTTCAATTGCTTTGCCACAGGTGAAGGGTCCTTTGGAAGGTGTAAAGGGATCATGTATTTCTCCTCTGAAACCCAGCAAAAGCCCGAACAGGAGATCTTGAACATGAAAGCCATTGGTTTATCAGACTTCACCTCCTGGTTGTCTCAGGCCATTACCTTTCATCCAAGTACCTTACATTAGGCCAGATTTTACTTTGATCAGTTATTTAAGTTATCAGAAATGAAACCAATCCCTGTAAGCAGAGATTGGGAGTGATCGAGGAGAACAGCCATGGCCCCTGCAGTGGCAGAGACTGGCTTAGGTAAAAGATGCTCATACAATCCCTGCAGCTGAGTGCTGTCCCATGACAAAGGGAGAGAATAATGGCATACCTAAAGTCCCTTTCCAATCTGAAAGAAATGAATCTAAACTCATGAACTTAGATTTGCCCTGACATACAATCTTGATTTCATGGGTTTCGAAAATGACTTGAATAGATTTACTTAAAGTACAGCAATATTGGTATGTCCTACATGCACCAGGCTGAACACAGGCTCTGGTTTCTTCACAAAGGACTTAAAAGTGATCTTAATGGTTTAGAAAAAAAACCAGTGCAGTGAATAGATATACCAGGAAAGAGCTCTTGGTGGGCCCTGCCTGTGCTTGGTAAGTATCCGGCACTATTAGCAGTCTCTGCTGATAGAGACAAGAGATTTAGAGTTAGGTGAGTGATGTTTATTGTGAGGCTGGCACTAATCTCATTGCTCATCACTGCAGCTGAGAAATTTCATTAGTATCACACACCAAGGGCCTGGTTTTCATGCTCTGTGTGGTGTCAGTAGCAATTTTCCAGGCCACTTCAATAGGGCAGAATGAGACCTGCTTTCACACCCAGATGTTCACCCCAGAGACGTCACTGACAGGTGAATGCGGTGTTGCCGATTCTCATGGTTTTGCATTGAATTTAGGAGCACATGCTGTTTTTTCAAACTCCCTGTACCCAGAATCCTGTGATTATCCAAGTACCTTTTCAGCATTCATTATCTTTTATTTTAATCTTCATGAGTGCAGAATAAAGCTTAAATATATGGCCATGTGCTTCTGGGAAGGTCAAAGAGCTAATAATTTTAGTGGATTCTGCTTAAACTAAAATAAAGATCTCATGTTTTTAAGGCTGTCTGAATGTCTGGAGGCTTCTTTCCTGAGGCTGGAGAACTTGTAGTTGCCGATACTGTTAGCACTTGATTTTGGAGACAAACCCCCAGTCCCTTTGTAAACAGTGACAGCTTAGTTGACAACAAAAGTGATGCTTACATTCCACTCAAAGCCTCCAACAGCAAGGCCCCCAGCTGCTCCAGTGCCCGCCAGGCCAATGAATAAGCCACTGCCCACATTGCTTGACATCAGGGATGCTCCAATCTGAAACACATAGCACAGGCATAAACCCCAGAAAGTCACCTTGAGGAATCTCTGTATAAGCCCAAGCATTTTCTCCAGGCACTCTCTTTCCCCACGGCCCCATCTCCTTGTAGGTAGGTAGCTGGGTGCTACTGGAGAGTTGTGGTTTTGTTCTCCTTTTAAAGAAAACTACACTTTTATATCTTAAGGTGGGTGTGTCTACTCCCTTCCACTGCCCCAACTCCAATGCAAAGCTTAATCTCAGAATCGGGGTTCATTTTGTCAATGGTTCTCCTGAGATATACACCTGTTATGGGGAGTACAGCGTGGTGAGGGAAGTGTGGTGGCAGTAACAGATACCTCAGTGTCCATGCAACATGATAGATTTCTCCATTCCCTTGTTACTCATCCAGCAACGTGCCTTCTCCAACTTTGCTGACCCTTGCTCTACGTCTCCACGTCTTGCTGACAGCCCAGCCTCTTTCAAGTCTTGCACTGAACATGTATGTGGTGGGTTACACAGCCATGGTGACAGGAGTGCTCTCTTGGAGCTCCTCCTAAGAGAGGAGATTCCCGAACCGTAGCAGGGACAATATGAGAAACATGCAGGCCTTTTGTGTTTAATGTCTACACATAGGTTCAAAGATACTCAGCTCTGCAGTAGGCTGGAAAATGCTAATACCTCGGGTTAACTTTAACTGTAGCTGTGGGCACGGTAGGCTGTCCCTACCATGGCTCGTTGACACCCTAATTGGAAGAATGCAAGCTCCAAGGTGCTTTAAACAGGGCAAAGACCTCCTTTCTGTATGTCAACATCAGATCTCTCTCGGGGTCAAATGAGAAGTTACCCAAAGGACAAGTCTAACCCTTTTGTCTCTGGAGAAAGTTTGCTTTTAGCCACATTGCCTACAAGGAGTTTTTCTCTCCATAGTACTGCTACATGTGAAAGAAGGAATGATGGAATTTGATCTGCTTCTCACCTTTAAGCAAGGTAAAACATTAATATGTCATCAACACCCACACTGATTCCTGCCAAGAGCTCTGCCTGCTTGTCTGTCTAAGAAAACTCTTGATTAGAGAGCTGGCTGCCGCAACATGAATTTGCAACTGAGCTGGGAATGCTCTCAAGACATGTAAACAGATTTCCTGATATCTATATCAGACACAGAAATACAGAAGATAGATACATTGCACAGGAGCAGCAATGTAATATCAGGGTTTAGTTGAGGCTGTCTGACACACAGCAGAAATCTGTCACACCCGTAAAAAAAAAATAAAATACATGCAAGCCAGTCTTGTATTCAAGGTGAAAGCCACAAGGAGCTGAGCCTGCAGGAATGCTGTAGAGGTGGAATCAGCTCTCTGACAAACAAAACTGAAAAGCAAACAGCATTATAGGTTGCTTTGAACCTATAAATTAGGAGAGCCAAGAGCCAACCTGTACCCAACAGACTCTGTGGCCACCTGTGGCTGGAGCCAAAGCAATGAGAATGCTTTTGGGTTTTTTTGTTTGGTGGGGGTTTTTTTTAAGAAAAAAAGAATGATGTTGGGGAAAAAATGTTCTATTTTAGTATCTTTTCATTTTCCCCTTCCTGATTAGAGAAAACCATCAAGTTAAGCTTTTCCATTAAATGTCACTTGGCTGAGACAGAAGTATAAAGAACATCTAAGAAATAACAGATTTTAGAGAGGTGTATGTGTCTCTGATGGAAGAGGTTGAAAATCTAGCCTAGTGAATTTATGGGCAATGTAAATCCAAAGGAAAAACAGAAAAAATACAGTGTTTTGGTTGAGAAGTGCATTTCGTTACCCACGACTCACTGGAGAGATATATGGTGCTAGAGTCTGGCATTGGCTGAGAAGGATCTTTATTCCTGTGGCGTTTTTATTCCTTTCAAACTTTAAATTATCTTTATATGTACCTTTCACTCCCAAGAAAAGGCGCCTTCAATAGATTTTTTTTCTTCATAGTGAAGATTTATACTTTGGTGGTTTGAAGTTTATATCCTTTACATCGTTAGTCAATAATCTCAACTTTACTCTAAATAGCAAGGGCTCAGAAAGTCCTGGGCCTTGGGATTATTTTTTCTTCAGTCTCTAAATGCTATTTTACTGGATAGCACATTCCTAGATTACCTAATGCTCTCTTAGCTTGGCAACAAAGGTATCTTTGGTGAGTTGGGGCCAAAGATTTTCAAACCCAGCTAGGCAGTCAGCGCTCCCTCACTTCCATCAATGTGAACATTTTTATTGCTGAGTTTAGCAGAGAAATTGAGAGTTGAAAAAACCTGAAGATGCTGAACTATCCTTTTGGCCCGGGAGCTCCATGCTGTAGCCCATTAGCAAAGCTGCATGGGATGATTCCTGGTGGATGCTCTTCATCTCAAGACTACAGTCAAAACATGTATGGACTGGCTCCCCTCACTAGACTTGCCATCCTTACATCTGGAATCGCTTTTGAACCATGAGGAACAGAGGGATGCATTTCACTCACAGGCCACCAAGTCATGGATCGTCCAGCTAGGAAATAGCCTCCAATGGTCCCCCGGCTTGCTCGTATCGATGACTGGAAGCACAGGAAAAAGAAAAGTGTTTTCCTCCATTCACCCACCCTCAAGTCAGACCCAATGCCCGTCCCAGTAGCCTTGATACATCCCATCAGCAATCTCTTGCACCACCCTAGTCCTGCTTCCTTGGGTGTCACTGCAGTTAACTGGCTCACCCTACTCAAAGCAGCACAGACAGGTAGTGCGTGGCTCCGATGCAGGCTGAAGCAGGACCCCTGTAAAAGGCATCTAATTTTGAGAAATCAAGAGGTTTGTTAGCTCTCAGCCGTGTGAAGATACATGTTTGCAGCTCCAAGAAAGGCTGCCCACCTTCTGACAATGGTATGCGTTAAGAGGAAGCATTTCCCTCGTCACTGGCTAGCACCCCTAGCAAATGCCTTCAGAGCCAAATAAGGGAGAACGTGGCACGGGTGAGAATCAGAGGACAACCTTGTATTCCGTGGGATGCCATCAAGGACTGCATTTGGGCATGACATGCACTCCAGCAATGTCCCGCTGCAGCTCCTGCTGCCTTGCTTCTTCCCACTGCTGTGGATTCAGGGTTTCCAGCAGCCCCACACTTGTATGGCCAAATCATGCAGCCCGGTCTAGGAACTGCATGAGAACTGCAGGGATTTCAAGAGCAATAGGATGTCCATAGGCCAGCAAGTCCCTCCAATGTGACTGAGGCTGACTGTGCTTGCTGTTTGCAGCAACCAGGAACTTGCAGTCGGGCACCGTAATAAAATGGTTTGCTGCAAAACGCCTGTGCACATGGCAGCATCCAGACTGGTGAGCAGCACTGCCACCAAGCCAGGAGGAGCCTGAATGCCTGGTCTCAGCATCAGCTCGAAAAATTATTATCATGTATCTGTTAAGTATGCCAGTGTTCACCCATTGCTTCTGCCTCTCTTTGTGCACGTTTCTGATAGTCCAGCTTTGGAAAGAAGCTGCTTGTACCTTTAATGACTTCTCCTTGAATGTACCAATTGGGAAAGAAAAAACGCTTCAGCCAGCCAGAACACTACAGGTCTCTATGAAAGACGCTTTCGCAAAGCAACATGAACAAATAATTAGCAACAATCTTTCCAAAGCTTTTTAAAGTCCCCTTTCAGTCTTTTCCACCCCAACCCTGGCTTTTCTTTTGCCCCCTGCCTGCCCACACCCTGGTGTGAGACTACTTTGCAATATGGGAGGTACACATCATCCCCAGAACAACCTCCAGGGAATGACCCCTTGGTTATCCCCATGTGGGGGGGGATGGCTCACTGGAAGGTCACTGTCACCCTTCAATAGACCCTGGGATAACGGTGTGAGCAGAGGATGCCCTTTGCAGGCAAACACCTTTGTACCCATGAAGGGCCCAGGGAGGATCAAAGGCTCTCCGCCTCAGGTGGACCTAAACCCAGTCACCTCGGGGACTCACCCATATCCCGACGGCGAGGACAAAGGCGAAGTAAGAAACCACGACAATTATGTCTGCCACCTCAAAGGCCACTCTCGTGTCCCCCGGCAGCGCGGGCAGCTCTGAGGTGGCTGCGGTCGGCTGGATCATGGCTGCGAGCGAACTGCTGATTTTCTCTCTCACACTGGACTTTGGTGCACGTTGGCCTTCATTGCTTCCCTTGTAATAATTAACAGGGTGGAGAAGGTGTGAGTGGGGAGTGGGAGCCAGGCAGGACTGTACCTAATGTTTTCCCAGCAGGTCCCAGCAGTAGCTTTGGCTCCGTAGTTCGTCAGCGAGGACCTTCCCATAGCTCTGTGGTGTGAGCATCCCTCCCAGATGCTCCTGTGTCCTTTTACCAGCCGTCCCCTCTCCTGCTCATTTACCCATTGGTGTCAGCCACTGGGGTGGCAAATGGATAAGTGTCACACTGTCTTGTCCCCTGCCCCTCTTTCATATCACTTTCTCTGCAGCATCCTATAGGGGAAAGTTCCCCCTTAGAGGAGCTGCCATAGAGGGGATTTGGTCTTTCTTCCTGGTGCGGGTGGTAAGGATACTGATCTGTGCAGGATGGGTGCAGCACCTGCACCCACCCCGCAGGGGCAGGACCAGCCGTAGGCGAGGACACCGGTGCCCCTTTCCTCACTCGCTCCAGCTGCCTCCTTCCCCAGCCTGTGCTGCAGCTCAGGGATACTCCGTGCTGCAGAGAGACCCACAGCCCCGGCGGATGGTCAGCAGACAGGGAGCACGTGTTACGCCGCACATTCACTTTGCAGGTAGCAACAGGGGGAAACGCAGGGAGGAGACAGCTCAGTTTTCTTGGCAGGCTCTCCAGCATGCACGTGGCCAGCAGCGAAGTAGTTAAGCAAGCAGAGCCAATGCCAGGTCACCTACATGAGTTGGGAAAGCTGCAGTGGCAGCAGGAGCAGTAGCTGTCTTGGGGCACGGGCATGTAGGAGGGGGCTGTCCCCTACCACAGCAGCAAACTGCAAGTCGCAGGTCCTTCTCCCCATCCCTCCAGCTGCCTGGTACAGCAGAGTCATTTCTCAGCTGCCTGGGATGTCTCGCCCTTCTCCACCTCTTAATGCTGGGGCCAGGCAGGACCTAAGCCTCCACCTCCCTCTGTGCCAGGGCCCTGCTCAGAGGTGCTGGGAGGAGTCCAGGACGGTCCCTGCGGGTGCTTCAGTCGATGGGCATAACCCAAGAGCCTGAGACAGGCAGACGGGCACAGGCCCGGCTTCTCAGTGTGGTTCCTAATGATGCTAATAGACATTCGCCACCCACAGGTTTTGGCTCCTGACACCACCCTCAAAGCCATGAGGGCTTGTAGCATCCATTTCCTCCTTAGCTGATAAATACAAACATCTCCAGACCATGGCTGGCCTAAGTCACCCTCCAGAGATCTCTCTCCTCTCTCTCCACTGGCTGAGGAAGAGCTACTTTTCTCCTTTCTGCTGAGTACCCACGGTGCCGTGAATGCCCCTCCAAGACAGTGTCACTTTCCCCTGCCTCACTTTCCCCACCCGCAGTAGCACCAGGGAAATCACAAGTATGCTGGAAGCATTTTCTGAGTGCTCCTATGGAGGGAATGCTGCTGTAGGAGAAGACAGGGCAGTGGGTTGGGCTAGCAGGCAAAAAGGCAGGGGCTACAAGGATGTCCTTGGGAGAGTTTTGGTTTGGGGCTGCCACCCTGGCAGGCTCAGCTGGGCTTACCCTGAGTCCTGTGAGAAAAGAAATCATAAAGGGCTCTAGCTGGATGCTAAAAGAAAGAGAACACTTGGGACACCCATAGGGTAGTTCTGACTGTGACACCAGCTACCAAGACTCAAGCTCCAGTATGGCCACAAAGGTCCCTCCGTTACCTCTGTCTGCAGCTATCTCATACCTGCCAATGGGGGACAGGACAACTCAGCTGAGGGCACCAGCCTGGTTTGGAGACAAGGTGGGGACCCTCCAGCACCAGCCCAGCTCTACTCGACACCACCAGTCCTCACCACCCACCCTCACAGGGTGTGGATCACACAGCCCCCCTGCTCCTTTGGTGGGACAGCTTTGGGAGGATTGCCCAAGGCTCCTACAATGATTTGCAGAGCCGTTACAGAGCTGGCTGCAGGGCACAAGCCTTCTCCAGGCAGTTCCCCGGTCCTCAAAGCACAACCATCTCCTACCTCCCCCACCCTCCGCCATCCGTGGTCCCTCGCCCCATGACATACCAGGTGGGACATTTTAAACTTAGGTGAGCTTTGCTTGTTCTTGGTTTCAAGGGAGGCAACAAAACCTCTCGCTCATTTTGTTTTATCCCCCTCTTCCCTGAGCATTTTCTTGCAAATGCTGGCTACCTACTTGCTCATTAATTGCACTGCTAAAGCAAGGCCCCCGTCCACCCCTGCTCCCTCATCTGAGGCTCTTTGGGAGCAGCACCTCCCCGTAGTCTCATTATCCACAAGAGGCTTTTCAAGACTGAAATGTTTCAACAAGCTGAAGTACAGTTACCAGAAATTAAATACCTGGAAGCCTAAATCCCCTGGTGTAAACAGGCGGCTCTCCCTGCGCAGAGCTGATTTTCACTCACTCACACACTTTTCCTTCTTAACGCGGCAGCACCTGAAAGCAAAAAGACAGTCGCCTAATCTTGAAATGCATTCAATTCCTGCCCAAGAAGCAAACAGAGCCAGTATCTCCAGGCTTCCTAGACCAGGAATCCTGCTCCCCACGGGGATCCCAATCTGAAGCGCTTGCCCAGCCCAGCCCTTCACCCCACCTTCCCAAGACGCTGTACCAGCAGCAATTAACACTTGCAAATACTTGAAAGCTTGCACCCCTGAAAAGTAAATACATCTAGTAAGCCATTCCCAGCAGCTGTGAGCTATCACGAGTCCGTTGGACCCACTAGAAAGATGTTGGCTTACGGTGGCAGGACCCTGTCGAGTGTTGTTACACCGACTAGACCATCCCAAGGCGTAGTGGCCAACCCCACTGCTGCTGCAGTTGGGCAGGATTGCAGCAGCTGCACCTTGAACGCGGACGATACCTCGAGTGCATCTGCAGCAGTGCCCTCCTTAGCTGCTTGGCTGTCTCGTGGCCCTCCTGCCCTCGGTCCTCTTCAGCAGGAGTTGCTCTGCTCACCACCGCTCGGGGCCGGCCGCAGAGGTGTGCTCCTCCCGCGCTCCCCCCCGGGACGTGGCCGCCGTCCCTGCCCACAGCCGAGGGGATGACGCATGCCGGCGTTGCCGCTCGCCCTGACTCCCGGCCCCGTGGCAGGAGCCCCCGGCGAGAAGCGCGGTGGACGGCGCGAGGCGCACGGCTCCGCCAGGCCCCGGCAGCGGGGCAGCGCTTATCTCCTGCTCCACGCGCTCTTAAGTCAACATTGGCGGCTATCCACCCCCAGGAGACGTGGCGCTCCTTGCCCTGGGAAGGGATGGGGGAATTCACGTGCCCAGGAAACAATAAAGCTCAACACAGCTGACAAACAAACGAGCGGCCATTGGAGTGAAAGGTATTACAGCAACATAAGCGCAGCAGGTGCAAGCGGGCAGATCTCTATTGATTCTGGGGGAGGCACACTCCTTTGCTCCCGCTTATCTCCAGGGGACCTGGCAAGGCACCTCGAATGCTCTGGTTAAGTGTTACAGCAAACCCATCTTCCCCAGCAGGCAGAGCACCTCAAAGCCTCTCGGTCGTGTAGGCAAAGCTAAATTTTGCTTCCCCAAAGCTAAGGGACAGGTTGGCTTACGTCGTCTGCGTTGGTGGGAGGGGTGGTGGTGGCCGAGGAAGCGCTGGGCATGGCGGGGAGGGGTAAGCCGGTGAGCACAGGGGACAAAGCTGTTGTGGGGTGTCACCCGTGGCACGAACAGGGGCTGGTGGAGGTGTTGGCTGTACTCGTGGGGTAATGGGCACAGAGGGCTGAGCTGAGGAATACAGATCTCCATCCTCTCCCCATTCCCCTCCTGAGACATCGCTCCTCTACCTCCCAAAACACCTTTCCCCCTCCTCCCTCCAGGACTCACTCCTTGGTGCATGCCTGGCTTCACGCAGTCTTTCTTTCCTCTTCGTGAGGACTGAGAGCAGGGCTAGCAAATGGGGGGCAGAAGACGGCCTCTCGAGCTCAGCTGGTGGGGCTGGAGCTACTTCACGTGTCCCAACTCCGTGGCCAGAGATGGGCCCATTGGCACTGAGCCCTGCAGCCACGGCCTCTCCCAGCCCTGCCGTGCTGCCCGGCAGAGTTTTAGGGCAGGCTGCAGAGGAGCAGCAGCCCTGTAAAACCGCAGAGTTTAAGCAGTATCTCAGAGCTGCAACCCGCCTGCCCGAGGCCTCCTGCAGCACAGTTAATACCCTCTCCTCTCCTTGCAGCAAAAGTGACAGGACGTTTAGTGTCCTTCTGTGGAGTGTGCTCCCTCACTCATGTCACAGCAGCTGAGAATGAGCCCTTCAGGGACTGGAAATTATAAGTGGCGTTTCAAAGTGTGCAGCTCGAAAAAAAAAAAAAACAAAAAAAACGCTGAAGAGCAAGTGTTTCTGGGGCAAAGGATGTTCAGTTAAGTGACAGGCAATTATTTTCGCAAATGTTAACGAATAAATGGACTTCCTCTTCATTATGAAGCTACTTCACAGTCATCAGCAAACAGCTCCAATGACAATTAGTGAATTTCTAAATGGATTGAGAAATTGGTTTATATACAGATAACAATGCAATGAGGCAAGGCGATAGCCAAGCCTCACTTCTCACCTTACCTCCCCGGGGGGGGGGATTTTTTTCTGCGTGCTGGATGGGTGAGGTATTCAGCTAACCATTATATTCTTCTCAGCCCTTTCTCAGGGGGAACGACTCTTGAATGAAATTCAACAGTTTAATTTCGGTTTGATATGAATGGGCTTTAAATGTATTTAATGTTTAAAGGCAAGCTATTCAGCTCAGAGCCTGCTCCGGAGGAACAGCGTGGTGGGAAGCAGGCAGTGGCAGCGGGAAGCAGCAGACCCCCGGGAAGCTGCAGCAGTGCTACCACGGCTCTTTTCTTCCCTCTGCAGGCCACACTCTGATTTTCACTCCTGGACTGTCCCATAAACCTGGAGCAAGTCCATCGCTTCAAGTCTCCTTGCATTATTTTGTTTGTTTGTTTAACCCTGGGGTGAGTCAGGGATACCTGTGCTGAAGACAGCGGTATAAGCGCTGTGCAGAAGAGCCAGGGAAGGTGCTGGTTTCGGTGGGAACCTCGGTACCTTGGCAGGCTCCTTCGTGCACCCATCGCACCAGGGGGAAAGCTCCCAGCTCCGTGCATGGACCCTAATCCTGTCCGCTCCTGGGGCGGGAGAGAGGTCCGCGACGGATGCGTTTGCTCAGTTGCAGGCGTGCAATGCTGGTGCAGAGGCAGGTGGGCTCGCATGGGATGTGCTTCGTTTGGGCTTTCCTCTCAGCAGGGAGCTGCAAGCACGGACCTCTCCCAGCAAGCGGCACTGACCACGCTTACCCCTTCCTCAGTCTATCCTGAAGATCAGCTGTAGCTCCTGCCTGAGCACTGTGGACCCGTGACCCCGTCATCTGCGTGTAGATTAAAGATAACCTTGACATACAGGACAGTTTCAAGTTAGCATATAGCTTTTTCTGCACTTAATTGGGACAGTTCCGTGAGTTAAGTGAAAGGAGATGCCTTGCGCTAAGCATGGTGTTACCAACCAGTCAGTCTAGGCTGAAGTGAACATTACTGAGAGTGGAGTCTCATCCCATCTGCCTTTATCCAGACGACTCCTCTGCCTCCACAAACGAGGGTTTGCGCCTCCCCGTTCAGCTGAGCTGCCACAACTCCTCTGGTCGCCCTTTCCGTCCTCGTGCACCCAGCTAGGAAACTAAGGTGAGAAGCCACAGAAGAAGTTTCAAGTCGCACTTCCAGCCATGACTGCCTAGAAAAATCATTCTAGGACCAAGTAGATTTAGGCTGGATAAAATATGTCACATTTACTGAGTGACTTTTCTGACTAACAGCCAGACTTTGAAAGATATTAGCAAGGGTAAAACATTAAGTGACAGAACAAGGACACTTTAGATGAAGGATGTTGTTCTCCCTTTAATTTACTCCCCTGTACAGCCTTGCAAAGATCTCAGCAGAGTAAGTGTCCTTATTGATGGATACGCTATCCTTGTTAAGATGGGACAATATACTTATTTACAGCTTTCATCATTGTCATGAAGGCACAAAGCAAACAGATATAACTAATGAAGATTTAGTTATTACATGATGCCTTTGCCAACTCCATGCAGAAGTCTGGGTAAAAGCCCTGGGAATAAATCTTTTTATAAGAACATTTTTAATGAATTTAAGACATGAAGAGATCTACTTGTAGTTTGTATTAGGACTCTGGGTATTGCTTTTCTGGAAAGACGGCTTAGGTTTGGAGTACAAATGAAATGATGGTCCGAGAAACACCAAGGAAGTGAAAGCCATATAAGCTTTATGATCTGAGCTGTGAATTAGTGTGTTCATGGTGATGCTCCACAGCCAGCCTGTCGTGAGCTGTGACCATTAGTTACCACCAGCAAGATGAAGATTCAGTAATAATAAATCAACAAGCAAAAGAGATAGAGGAGTTGCGGTATGAACATATCCACCTCGTTTTATCCTCTCCAAGCGCCTCAGAAGGTGACAGCCAGCCAAGGGGGAGGGCAGGAGGAGGCAAGTCATGCTGCCTGGGACAGTAATACTCCACCGTAAAGCAGGTAAGGTAACGCTTCACAGCCGCTGCAAAGGGTATGTTTGGTAGGTACTACAGGAACAACCAGTTTCCTTTGATGTTCTCCTGCAATCCATTGTCTGAAAATCACGAGGAACTTAGACCAAGACTGGTAAAACTGGAAGTGGTGCATGATCACCTGGAAAGCTCCTGTGGGGCAGGGAATAGGATACCTATCTCTGTTTCACGGTATGACCTTGCACAACCCTTTTACAGATCACACAGTGGGGAAGAAAACAGTCTTTGCTGTGTGATTTTGGTATGTGCTCTGTAAAAAAAAAAAAAAAAGCATTCCCTACACACAACTAAAAAGTGATCCAATGCATTTAATTTTTCACTGTGTGGCCTATTTCAAGAGAAAATGCCCCATGACAAAACCACAGATGTGAACAGCCCGGACCTTTTGGAACTGTAGATTCAGAGAGGTATCAGCAGCTTGATCCATCTCCACTTGGCGACTATTTAGAAAAACCTCCTTCCTCATGTCAGGGAAAAAATGGCAAGGAAGAATTAGATCCTTAATTTTAGAGTTAGGAGGCTGGATAAGGACATTCTCCCTTGTGACAGATTAGTCAATGTTTGGGGGTTTGGCAGTTGTTCTCAACAGGAGGTGAAGTCTGGTACAAACCTGCTTGTTTAGAAATATTGAAGTCCAATAGAAGGAATCAAGGAAAGGTTTCTTCCCAGCTGGCACTTTGTTCCAGAGCTCTGCAGGGCTTTTATTAAAGTTACAAGGCCTTGTGCATGATCTTCTGTGCTCCTTCTTTCCCTCCCTCATATGCAGCTCCCTCACTCAGTGTCTGATCCCCTTGACTGCATCAGAGCCCCACGGAAAGCGTCTGCCAGGATGATTTGGCTGCTGACCGTCCCCTGAATGCAGCCTTGAGAGTCTGGGGCAGCAGCTCCTCTTGCTCGAGTGAGCGGTCTATGAACACGCCTAATTTCTTTTCACATCCAGGCTCAACGAAAGACAACCGTATTTCATTGTCACTTCCCTGTAGTCACTGTGTTATGGACTCATGGAACTGGAAATGAAATCCATGTCTTTTGAGTCAAACCCTACAGCTGCAAGACCCTCTTCTGAGCTTCAGCAAGAGCTTTCTACAAAGCCTGTTGATGCATTTCTAGTTGGAACATTTTTCAAAGCAAACCGGACAGATAAGATACAACTTTTTTTTTTTTGTAGAAAGGAGAATTTTTGAAGGATGCTGCATTTCCTTTGACTAGTTGATAAAATAGATGTTGAAAAGCTCTAAGGATGAAGTATATATATGAACTGAGTACAGTCTTCAGAGTTGCTATCTTTAAGGAAAAGAACCAGAAAGGAAGGCTGAGCCAAAATGGTTGCTGAAAGAACAAAGGCAGGGAGGGGGAAGGAATCAAACTTAATGGTTTGTTACAGTTTGTGGGGACTGAGGAAACAAAGTCTGGAACTGAAGGAGTTGTCAGGCAGCGAGATAGGGTTACACTTCCTCCACACAGAGCCTGCAGCGTTGGCTTGATTAGGCGCAAGAACTTGGGATCGCTACAGAGAAAGCCGCCTTGCTCCCTGTCAACTTGCAAAAGCTAATCAGCATCCCAAAATGACAGCTCCCTCCAGGGCTGAGATTTCTTAAAACAAAACTAAAATAAAAATAAAAAGTCTCTTTGGTCCAGTTTCAAAGCTAGCTGCACTACAAAAAAAAAAAAAACCAAAAAAAAAAGAATGAGATAGAAAGACTATGACATTCTCCAGCAACACCCCCAATGCTAATCTTCACTGTGATAATAATAATAATAACTTATATGACTCCTATACCTTAGTCAAGCAGCTTGTATCCTCAGGAATACATTAGACGTGATAAACTACTGCCATCAACTTGCACAGTGTGATGAGACTTAGCGTGGGAGGATGCTGCTGTTTTGAGATGCCCCAGAGAAGCTGAGGACAAAACGTGATAAAGAGCCCCATGCAGAGCTGGATTTCCAGGGGATGGTTTTGAGTACATGGAAAGGGAATCATCCAGTTTGGGACACTGGCCAGGACACAAGAAATAATGCCCCCCTTATTCTTGGCCAAAGCATCAGTGGAGTTTCCTTACTGCCAACTCTAAGCCTTAAAAATTCTTGAGTTGGGGGCCACAGCTGAACAATATTGGCTTAGATATCATGAGGATTTTTTTTTTTCTTTTTTAACAGTAAAGCTTTTTTGTTCCTTCTGGTTTCTGTTCCCAGAAGGTGCATTTTTATACGTTTCTCCACCACAAGGAGTTCTAGCAGCAAGTCTCATATTTGCATGAAATTTGGGATGCTTACTGCAATCCCATGACTCCTGAAACTGGGACTTTAGGGAAAACAATAAACCTCACAAGTTCCACAGGAGAATTGCCAACGCTGGTGCTCAGCTGAGGCCCTGCTCTTACACCCCCCCACTCTCCTAGCACCGTCTCTGCTCTTCAATGCGCAGCCTTCCAAGCTGCAGCTCCAAGGGCAGGTCTCCAAGAAGACCCCAAGAAACAAGCTCTTCTGTGAGCAATTAAACTGATGATATCTGCTTTCCTTTGGATGTACATCCTAGGATAGGTGGCTCTGGTCAGAGGGAGGTGTGAAGTCTCACACATCCATTCTAGTGGTCAGAGTACACGGCTGCTATGGATTCTCTCCTGACTAATGAGAGTTAAAGCTCACACTAATTTTTCCTTTGCTGGCAGGACTGATAGGGTCTTTCTCCTCTGCTCCACAATTTATTTTCATGAACGTTGTAAGGACTTCACATATTCAAAACTACTAGTTCTCTACTGCATTTAGTTGGTGTTAACCATTGCATCCACTAGGATGTGATGCTCACAAGGACCAATGGAACCTTGCCACCTCCCCCCTGTGATCACCCCAGGAAATCCCCCTTCCAAATGTGGGGAAATAAATTCCTCAGACCACTTCTGGCAGTATCTGTGGCTTTTCGCCTCCCACCTACAACAGTCCTGCATGCAGGGAAGGCAAGAACGGCGTCACAGGGCCTGGCGCTGTCTGGGACATTTGCATACCTATTAGCTTTATACTATAACCCAAAGCAGAAGGGGTGATGTGTTGGGCTGCATGCAGAGGGGACGGATGCCTGCTGGCAGGTCACGCAACAGGCCATGCCTGGCCACTGTGTTACGTGACGTACCTGACAAGGTCCGAGATAAGAGGGGCAGTTGCAATGCAGGGCTGCGAGCAGGGAAAGGGTTTTTCCAGCTCAGCCAGGGGTGCAAACAGCACCATGAACCTACTGTTGACACTGCGAGGGACAGTTAGTATTCACGCAATAGACCTAGGAACCGTCTGACTCGTATCTTCTTTGGCAAATATGCAGCAGAACAGCTCTGAAGTTGCACAATTCAATTAAAGACAAACAAACAAAAAAACCAAACCCCACTAGTCAAAGACCCAAGCTCTCAATTACCACTTCACTTTTTGCTAACTTGCTTTTCTGTGCCTAAGTGACCAGAAAGCAGCAAAAACATATTTTAACAGCTTGTTTCCCACCTCTTCCCCGCCTCCCCAAGGCGGGTTTAATATCTCTCCAGAAAAAAATTAGTCTCCGATAAAAATCAAGTTTACTGCAGCGCTTAAACCCTGCTTGTCCTTCAGTGCTCTGCTATAACGGGACTGATTCACCCACACGCACCTTGAAACAAGGTTCCTTTCGTTCAGGTAGCTCTTTGCCATCTCTCACGCACTGCTTTGCCCCGACTGGCGTGGGAAGCCGGCAGCTCCAGCTCCACATCCCTGGTCGCCCCAAGGATGCCCAGCCTTTGCACCAGCCAGGGCAAGGTCCAGAAGAGAAGCGTTGGCTGTCCGGCTCCGGCACGGCGCAGTTACCAGCAGATGGCAGCTGGAGATCGCTGAGGTGCCGCTCCACAGCGGCACGGAGGGAAATTTGGGGTTTCTCTGGCCTTTCGAGTGCAGCTTGCAAATACTGGGTGACCTTGGCACAGGCATGGTCTCACCACCGAGCAGGGATGGGACCTTCCCGCTTTTCATCCCGAGTAGGGGGTGAATGCATTAGGAG
>JANHGO010000940.1:0-36981 GCA_024606505.1 Aquila spilogaster
CAGCAAGAAGGCTGGAGGGGCACAAGAAGTTGGGAGGGGACACAGCCAGGACAGCTGGCCCAAACTGGCCAAAGGGGAATTCCATACCATGTGATGTCATGTCCAGTATATAAACTGGGCGGAGTGGGGCTGGGAGGGATCGCTCCTCGGGAACTAACTGGGCATCGGTCGGCGGGTGGTGAGCAATTGCATTGTGCTTCACTTCTTTTGTATATTCCAATCCTTTTATTATTATTGTCATTTTATTATTCTTATTATCATCATTATTATTTTCTTCCTTTCTGTCCTATTAAACTGTTTTTATCTCAACCCACGAGTTTTACTTTTTTTCCTGATTGTCCCCCCAATCCCACTGGGTGGGGGGGAAGTGAGTGAGCGGCTGCGTGGTGCTTAGTTGCTGGCTGGGGTTAAACCACGACACTCGGCTTGCTCCTCTTGCAATAGCCAAAGAAACATTGTGTTGGACAACTCAGGTTTTAATTTTGCAGCCTTGTATCCCAGTATGAGCCTGGGCTGGTTTTATGAATTCTGATTAGGTTGCAGCCTAATGTGGCAGTCTGATAGACGCAGACTGAAGGGAAGGGGGGATTTAAGAACCCTGGCCCGAGCACTGAGCTGGTAATGAAAGGTTGTTATTAGTCATTTGCATAACATAAAAAGGAGATCCACATCTAGGCTTAATAAATTCTTCCTCGTATGAAATAACACAGTTATAGCCGTTTCTATAAAAATGTCAAAGCCTTTATGTGAAGTAAGTGTTCCTTCAGAGCATAAAATACAGTCCTACAACTTAATAAAAATCACTTGTGTCACTACATGGACTTCTCTGAAGTGCTACTCTGCAAGGGGAGGAGTGTGAACTTAAGCAGCATGCTCATTCTCACATGGGGTGTGAGACAGCACGATGACAAGAAGAGCTAAAGTTACAGTGCAAGAACTAAACCAGGGACAGTAAGGAGCAGGCACAGAGAAGCAATGCCTTGGGTGTGGATCTACTAAAAAGGCACGCTGCTTTTTCTCGTTTGGTGATTTTTTGGCCCTATTTTCCCTTGAGAAACTCTAGGCCACCACCCAGGATTCAGAGATAAGAGTGAGCTCAGAGATGGGTTTGACCCCCAGCCGATGGGAGGTGGATGGATTAGGTGGCTGGGCAGCAAACAGCAAACCCAGCACCGTGCAATTAGTTTGTGTACCAGACACAGCTTACAAAAGGCAGATTTGGGTTCTCGATGACAACTGGTGATGCTGCGTGCAGAAAAAGTCACTGCAGCGGTGGGGACGGTGCAGCTGTGAGCAGGCTGACTGCGGGGAGATGGAGGTGGTGCTGCAGGAGCCTCAGCCAGCTGCTCCATGCAGTTTCCTTTCTGGCATTGCCCTCTTGCGAGGGCTGCAAATGCCCCATACCTGGGCCAGTGCCTGGCCTGGCCTGTACACAATGCTCTGATCCCTCCAAGCACAGCTCAGCCACAGCTCCTGCAGAGTAACAGGAGGTTGGTGGAGCCCAGGAGGTCTGGCCGTGCCCTCCAGGGAGCCCCAGGGTGGCCACGAATGCTAGCATAAAGGCCTGCGAGTTTCTTTCATCTTCTCCTTGAGCAGCCCAAGGAGCTGAACCCTGCCTGGATCACAAATAGCAACTAGTTTCCCTTGAAGACAGATATACTTTTCATACTTTGAGATGTTGAGACTCAGGCATCGTGGTGACCCTGGAAGAGTCATCACACCACAGCAGGAGCGTGAGTGCTATTTCTCAATGAACTAGCTGAGACGCGAGAAGCAGTGTAAGTGCAAATTCAGTGCTCCTTCTGGGATAAAATATCTTCTGAAAGGGTATGAACAGCTGCAGAGCTCAGCGAGCAATTTGAGGAAGCTCACATTTCTTCCTGCAGCACCCCGTTGAGCCATGTCAACATTTCTCTGAAAGGACAGAGAACAGCAAGTGCCCAGACCTTGCCTGCCCTGGTGTGGGCAGGTACAAACCCAAACTCTTTACAATGGCTACCATCGAGCATCAGAGCTTGGAAAAGATGAACCCTGAAAGACCATTACCCAAAAAGCAGCATTACAAAGAGGTACCCATGGAAACGTAGCAGTGGTTTCACCATCCACCCCAGCAGGTCCTGGAGCAGCAGGGAGGAGGGGATCAGAGGACCAAAGCAGCCGGTGGAACCCTGCTGGCATGGCCAGCCTGCGTGTCCCTCACAGCCTGAGCCCTGCACAGTCAGCACCTCCAGTTCTCCAGGTTTTTGGTTCACAAAATCCACATGACGTAACAGAAAGTGCACACGTGGCTGCTTTTCTCGTGGTCTTGTACACAAGTGGTGAGAGGCTGGAGCCTATGTGAAACTTCTCTGTTGGGTGACTAAGAGCTCTTCAGCATACTCCGGTGCAGAAGCACAGCTATGTTGGCAGCAACAGCCACCCACTCAGCTCGACTTCTACAAGACAGTATCTCCAGTAGAGCCCCTAAATAGGATTTCAAAAATAACTCACCTCCGCAGCAGCATGCTGGCATCGCAGAGGTGACAGGGAGATCGTTGAAAGAAGCACCCGTAGCCAGACCTCGGGAACTCGCACTTCGCAGGGCTTTTGGGACTTGCTCGGGGAAGCCAGGTAGCCCAGGAGACCTTTAGCATCTGATGCCATTCTGCAGGGCTTGCCTACAGAAGGGACAATGTCATCAGTTACCTCGCTATTTTTACTCCTGCTGCCCTCTTTGGGCCCCAAGGTTTCTGTAGGGAACAGCTCTCCCACACCTGCTTAACAACATCCTCATCCAACTTTCATCTGTTCTGTGACTGATGGAGGGGAGTAAACTCTACCTTTCTAGCAGACTTTGGTTCACATGACAAAAATGAAATTGGATCTAAGCTTCTCCCAAATCCATCAGCCTTCGGAGCAGCCCAGGCAGAGACTGCAGGAGCTGAAACAGATCTGTGTCCATCCATTACTATCAGGATGTCTTTCTAATGAGCAGTCCATTGCAGAATCGATGGCAGGGTACTCCATCCTAAAGGAAGGACCTGAAAGGCAGGGAAAAGCAGCTTTGAAGACAAGGCTTACCGAGCAAAAGATTTTTTTTTTTTTTATTAAAAAAACCACATTCCAGCAGTCAGATTCAAACCCAGGAAGGTAAAATGTTGCAGCCAGGGAGCATGCACAAGAGCTGAAAGGCAATGAGTGCTCACCACTGCGAGCAACAAATCACCAGAATCCAATGTTGACCTGTACTCAGGCTTTAAATACATTTTAATTAAAGAAAATGTAGAAATAGTGGGTATTTAGTGTTTCTGCAATGCCAATATGGAACATCATTTATGGATGTGCAGGGACATGCAGTAAAATATATTTGGAGATTAAATTTGCTGCTGATATATAGTCCTGGGTGCAGAACAAGCCTTGCATCCTTATTGTGGAGCCACCCCTTAAAGCATTGATCCTGCCACAGAGCAGTGCCTCAGGGCTGGCTGCTTATAAAGCTTAAACTTAGACTGGTCTAAGAGATACAGGCTTATTGAAAAGGAGTTGGCTGGTAAAATCCTTTCAGAAACGGTGTGTATTAAATACATGTTCCAGGCAGCTTAGAAAACATCTATGCCCACTCATTTTAAAATTGAAATTGCCATTGTAGGAACATGCATCCTTTCCATCACAGGTGGAAGGGCTAACTCCCAGCTCCGTACATACCGGCGCTGGCAGAGGGAAATTCCCCATTGCGGATGAAGCCGTTCTTTCCCAGGGAGCCAAGCCCTTGCAGCTGGACTCTGAAAGGATGATGAAGCCTCTGGCCTGAAACCTGTCGTTTGGAGGGGCTGTTTTCTTACCCCTTCCTACGCAGAGGTCCCAGGTCAGAGAGCTGGCCGTGGCTGGGGTCCCTGCATCTCACACGTGCGCAACGTGCAGTCTGCTCCGTCTCTATCGAATACCTGCAGGGTGGTGAAAGAGGAACTGAGCAAAGTGAAGCAAACCTCCTCCCCACAGGAGGGACCACAGAGCTGTTGAAGTCTGTTTGTTTAAAAGAAAGCAAGGTGGAGGTCAAAGGCAGAAGAATAGGTTGCCAGAGGGGGAGAGAAGAGGAGGGGATGCTCCTGCCCATGGAGCAGATCTAAAGTGTCCGCTGGCACTTCCACCAAACCCAGGGCCCCATCCTTTCCACAGATAAGTGGATTTTCCTTGTCGTGGACCCGTCTCTGCACGATGTTAAATACCTCTGCGCAAACGGGAAACAGCTCAGCTGTTGCTGGGCTTCTACCTGCAATCGCTAAAGGGATCGGCACAGATGAAAACTCAGATCAAGCACAGGAATTTTCCTAGCCTCGCACCAGCCATGCTCCATTTCTGGAAGCACTCTCTGCTTAACATGTCTGGAGAGAAACATTTCAGAGATGTCAGCTTTGCACCGTCTGCTTTTCCAGTTAGCATTTTCCCCTGAACACATCTTCTACAGCCCATGGAGTTTCTGGGTGATATGACAGAAGCATCCATATTCATTAAAGCAATCTTCTATTAACTTTGTCAGAAAAAACTTCTACCAAGGGGAAAAATAGACCACGTGTAATTTTAAAAGCCATTTTCTCTAGTCCCTTAAGTTACTTTCAGATGTAATAATACTCCAATAACAAGATCATCCTGTACTAATACAGAGCCTCTCCTCCCAAAGTGCTTTAAAAGCTACTTCACTCTCCTTTCCCCCGCAGAATTTCAGGCCGCACAAGGAGAACAGGGTTATCTCCTCCGGCACACAGCCGAGACCCATGGCTAGGAACTGGCCAACTGGAAAGCAAGTTGTGACTTTAGTTTGGAAACGGGCAGACTGAATCCAGCACTGTGCCGTGCACACGGGCCTGTTATTATGTTCACAAATATTCAGAAATCGTGAGGGATTCAGGCAGGCTGTAGCTCTGCAAGATGCGAGAAATCTGTCTTTTAGGCTCAGAGTACTCAACCTAAAACATCACAGCCACACGACACAAACCAGTGGCCTGGTACCAACCCAACCAGCCGGCTCAGATCTGCTCAAGACTTTCCAAGGAGTGACTTTGTAGCAGGAGATTTCATGCCAGATCAAATACCAGCTGTGCTCCTGTAGCCAGCATATAGCACAAAATCTAATACACTCTCACATGGCTATGCTCGCATGCAGACACTTGGCTATGGAAAAAGTTCGTCCAGCCTGGAGATCTGTTATCATGTGGACCCAATAATTAATTAACTGAAGTTTTCCAATATTTTAAATTCTGCTCCCATGCACCACACAGAGTGTCATCATGCATTTCTGTGTGCTTATTTGGCTGAGTTTGGGCAACCTGAGGAATAACAATCTGGAATTTGACACCATTTCCCCAAACAATCCCATGCTACAAAAAGCGGTGAGTCAAGTGAAGATTTTCAGGCCATCCCAGAGCTTGGAAAAGCTTCTTGGGCAAACTGCATGGCCCCAGTGGGACACAAGCTCCAGATTTGGCTGCGGGATGCTGAACCAGCTATTCTCTCTCCTGTATTTTAAAAAAATACATCTGTAAACACACACACACACATAAGCATATAACTGGATCTCTGTGATCCCACCACAGTGATTAGCATCATATCCTTTAAAAGAAAAGAGGAGAATACAGCCACTGTTACATACACACCAACTTCCACATGTAGATAAGCCATTCTCCTTGAAGGGGGAGTTATGATGTGTGGGGGGAATAAATCATCCCGGGCATATTTGGGGATGTCCCACACTCCCTCACCACTCCCTCAGGAAACAGAACGTGGAGAAGCTAAAATAAATTGGAGAGATGAGCAGTAATTTATTTTCCTGTCTGGAAAAGATAATTTAACTACTCAATTAAATATTGCCTTAAGCCATACTATTACAGTTGCACGTCCCATCTGTAATACAGATGGATCTTGCTCTCTCATTACTGGTCTTCATGCTGTCTGGTACTTAAAAATTCTGGTTTAATTAGACGACACCTTCCACAAATGCTGAGCTATTGGCACATGATAATTCAAGTAGTATCTAGGAATTTTTGCCATCCAAGAAACCCTCATATGTTCTTATCTCTGACACATAATAGCAGGTTGCAAGCAATACAACTGGATAAACTGATGATACATTATTTCTTACCTTGTGTTATTTTGAAGCACAGGGCTCCAGCCTGGGCTCTTTTCTCTCATTTTTTCAATAGTTTTCACCCACGACCATCCACAGATCAGATACGTTTACAACATATTATTCATTGATTTTTCTGAAGTGTTGATTCAATATTGAAATAGACCATTTTAATACCGAATTAAGAAGCAAATATGCCCATTATGAGGAGCTTTAATTATGATTGCAGTTATTACACCTAATTATAGCTGTCTTGAAACAAGCCAGTTAGTTGGAGAGATTTGTGAGCGATGCCTGTATGGGCAGTCAACTCTGATATGCTGAAATAGGTTCAATCATTTCCCCATCAAGCGTGATGCTGAGGAACTCCGCTGGAGCATTTAAACGGCACATCAAACACGTGCCTTAAAGACTTGTTGCAACACCGCTGCGGAGGAGGTGGGCTTGGCAGCCTGCCTTGCCGAGGGCTGGCAGCAGGCAGGGAGCAGAAACGCACTTTTGCCCTTGGGTACCACCAGCTCTTCACCAGCTTTTCACCAAGGCGGGTGTAGGAGGGAGCAAGTAACCCCCTTTTCCGACCACTGCTTCCCTCTGGGTAGGGACCTGTATGTGTGGAGGGGGGATATTTCGTAAGGGGCTGTTTTCAGGAGTGCCTGGCAATGCCTCCCATCTCCTTCTTGCCCCCTCGCTCCACCTGAGCCCGCAGCGCAGCAGGCAATTCCCTGCAGCAAGCGCAAACCCCCTGAGTTTAAGGTGTTAATACCCACAAAGCCCCTCAGCGGTCCCACTCGAGAGCCGAAAACGACCGAGATCCGCAGACTTCTGCCTGGGGTTCGGAGAATCTCCTCCAGCACATACGTGCTCCCGGTTCTCCGTGCTTCCCCAGCTGTGCCCGCGGAAGGCAGCACGGCTGCCTGCTGCTCGCCCGGCTCAGCTCCCCGCAGGGAGCACCCAGCTGGGCACGCACCCAGCTCAGCGGCAGTCCCACGGGTGCTGGAGAAATGCAAGCCCAGCGGTGGGCTTGTCCATCCTGCTGGCCAGCCCACAGGCAGCGTTGCTGCTTGGCAAGCTTTAGCAAGAGTATTTTAAAGAGTATTTTGAAGCAGCTATGCAACAACAGTTACAAAGAGCTAGAAAATGAAAGAGGATTAACGTTGCAGTTAACAGTAAGGGCCCATCCACCTCGGATGGTCATCTAAGCTCCCTTGTGAGGCTGTGACCTACCTCAGGACTGATGTGCCCAGACCTTCACCTTCATCGAGGTGCAGATAGCACCCAGCTCCTGGTTTGCTCCAGGTTGACTCCTTCCCTCTCTGTCTACACACCTGCACCATATTCCTAAGATGCTGGGGCATTGCCTGGCAAACAGGCAAGATGGAGTCATCTCTACATGCCTCCTCATTAAGCCTCCTTAGGTAATAAGTCTGTCTTTTGCTCTGCACGTCCCCAGCTTTTTAAAGTTCAGTCTTGCAAATCATGAGGGAATTGACTCACAGGGGCTCTGTCATGTTTTAGGTAAAAGGTATCACCGCAATTCTCAGAGAACCTAGAGGTGTTATAGACACTCAAGGTTGTTCAGACCAAGCCTTTTCTCTCCCTTTCCTTCTCCCCTCCAGGTAACAGCACACATTTGACTCTCCTGCGGTGCTGGTAATAGTAAGGTGCAGGCCAAAGGACCCACCGGCTGCACTGCTGGGGTATGTCCTGGCTGTGGTCTCAGGGTGCCTGAAATGCAAACAAAATGCACCAACTTCAAATCTGAAATACGAGGACATCCTCCTCTATGTGATAGCTTCCTATTTGCAATGGTAATACAAATTATATATTCCACTAAGGCCTTTACACATGCTATACATATAGAAAGGGAGGAAAAAACCCAGCCGGGGTCAGAGTACAAGAATATTGCCCGCTCTGATCTGCCAGTCGTGATGCTGCCAGCCAGCAGCTCCTCAGCACCTGCAGCCTGAAGCACCCTGCAAACACCGACCTTCAGACATTCCCATTAGACCCATGTGCGTTACTATCCCCCTTTGTTGCACGTGGGAGACTGGAGGATGCAGGTGAAGAATTCTTCCATCAGGGAGTGAGCAACACAAGTCGTGAACAAAACTCAGATGACTCGCTTTCCCCCACCTCCCATCTGCTTTAACCCATCAGTAGTCCACCCTCCATCGGATGATGAAAAGAGGCGCGCAGAATGCTGTTGGGAATGCATTGATATTTATGGACTAGTTGAATCAGTTCCTCCATTTGTTTTGTCAGATGATCTTCCATCTCTTCACCCCTTATCCACCCCCACCATCTGCCTAAAAAAACCCATCTGCTTACAAGTTTGGGGGAATTTACATGTGATTGAGAATTTTGCACCACAAGTATAACTGAACAAGGTGGATCTTTTTGCATTTGCATGTGGATAGGAGAAGCACTTTGTGCTTCAGATCCCCATGACAGGGCTCCTCAGGAGCTCCACCCCCCCAGCTCAGTGGGGAACTAGACAAACATCACTTTATTCACCGATTTGTGGTATTTTCCCTAACCCTTTTTGTCTAACAACATTTGCCAGGATGGGAGATTCCCTTGCAGTAGGTGCTGTATGAACACAATACAGAATCAGTGTTTTAGAAACACCTTCCTGATGAAGACACTGTAACTTTGGGGAAAACAGAAGGATTTAGAGATACGATGAACAGACCTTCTGTGGCCACTGCCTCTGGATGTCTTGGATTAACCAGGCAGCTGGGCTATCAGTGAACACCTTTAAGCACAAAGAACAGTATTCTTTATACCATTTAATCTGAACTGCTATGACTACAGGGTTTTTTTATTATTTTTTCAGCTTTTTTTTGTTGGTTTTGTAACCCTATTAAATTCTTTACCCTTAGCAATGTCACCACTGGATGCACAGCACATTGTGATTTCTTTATATTGTACTACATTTACAAGTCATAGGAATCAGCCAGGCACAAAAAGGATGATGGAAGATGCAAAAATATCTCTTCAAATTGTTTGAATAATTTTAGTTTTAATCTGTTTTGCTCTTGTGCTGCTTGCTTGGTAGCAGCGGTTTATGGAAGAGCTTTGGACAACTCATTCAGCCTTCAGACATCCCCAGGGATGGCTGGAGCATTGGTAGGTCCTAGACAAACAGCTGTCAGTACCTTCTACGTGCACTGGTCCCTGCAGGTTTTGTGAAATCCCATGAAGACAAAGCCAGAAGGCTGACTTCCCTCAAAGAGCCTTAGAGATTAAAAAAAAAAAAAAAAAACATATATATATCTCTATATATCTATATCTCCAAAAGATAATTCCTTCACTGTTAGATTTGTAACAGAAGCTCATCACATATATCAGATCCCTGGGTACATATGCAGATGTTTCAGCCATATGCAACAACATATGGCACACTTCTCACAATAGCTAGTCTTTTTTCCTGTGTGAGGCTACAAACCCACAAAAACATAAACATGGAGTGTCCCAGCCTGCTTAGGACAGAGGGGGTGTCTCTGCTGCCTTCAGCTCCCCCTGCCAAACTAACTGCCCACCAGCCAAACACTGGTTCAGCTTCCTCTCTCTCTCTCCAGTCCGCTTCCCCGTTATCCTGGTGCAATTCAAGCTCTGCAGAAAATACCTTTCTCCCAGACCAGGGTGCAAGCTGAGGCACATCCAGCCACTTGGGCAAGTCCCTGAAACCCAAGAGCTTCTCCTTGCCTTCTTCCCACGTGGCGGGGTTTGCTCCATCACGACGAGCCTCAAAACGGCCACGTTATGAGCAAATGAAATTAGAAGTAGGCACCTTTTATCTTGGTTGAACAGCCAGGTGTTTGATCACAGTGTCTGGTGCCTCTGCTGGAAGATCAATAGCAACAAATTAAGTGCTGTTCAACCTCTACTGATCAGATCACCTCCCTGCCCCAGACGTCCCCGCGGTGGAAGAGGCTGCTTGCAAATACCAGGTAACTTCCTTCCCAGGCATCCTTTAGCAGCAGCACGCGTGTTGAAAGCCACCGGCTTAGAGAGTCTCACCAAATACCAGACATTTCTCCTGTCTGATTAGCGACCAGTTTTTGCATTTGTGAAAGTTGCTTGTAGGGCAAAGAGGTTTTTCTGGATGCTGGAGGAAAAGTTGCTAGCTCAGATGAAATTCAGTACAAGCACTTGAGATTGAAAAGGTCACGGCTGTTAGACTGGGCAAAATTTAATTCTTTTTGGTTATAACAGCCACAAAGAAGGAAAGAGGAGCTTGGGGGTTCCTGCCTGCCTCGCAAGGAAATACGAAAACAGACCTACAGGATATTTTAAGCTTATAAACCAAAAAGCAGATCAGTGTGTTTGACAACGTAGGATCATGGAGAGACGTTTCAGGTTGTTACAAAATTCCCAAACCAGAGAAAATCAGAACAGCTGCTGGGATTAGGGAAGGTTTTGTCCAAAATAATTCAAGTGGCTGCACGCATCACGTATACCGGAGAGGACCGAAGACCGTACAGCCACAAGCGAGCGTCAGGAGGGCTCCTGCTCACTACGGCAAAAAACTTGTGGTGGCTTCGTGAAGCTGTAATTGAAGCACATAGCTTCAGTCAGGTAAGAGTGGGTGGCTTTGATGGATGTGCCAATCACAAGTGGATCCCTTTTAAACTGAAACCTCTCTGGATATTTTGATTTGCAAAACAGTTATGATTTTTTAACACTTTTCCCACTCCACAACATATATTCAAACTTTGCCAACTTCCCTGGGGCTTAGAGCTTTGTTTCCTACTTGCTCTACACAACTTGCAACGTCACTGCTTCGCTCGACGTAAATACAGTCTGCCAGCTCCTTAAACACAAAATTGTCATTTCCAGTAGAAATATGAACTGGAGCGTAAGTGCAGCAATAAAAACATGAATTTTTTAGATTTTTATTCTTCAAAGTACTACTTTACTCACCACAAAAAAAGGGGTACTCACAGACAACTTTCTGTTTCCTAAATGCCTGTCAGAAGCAGGAACTATTCAAATAATGTCACTTTCCGGAAAGACACAGCTATTTCAAACCTCTGCTGGAAGTTTATTGAAGGAAATATCAGTGTCTACATGTAAAAGAACATGTTTGTTTGGGAGGGGAAAAAAAATAAAAATCAGAGCTACAAAGATATGAAAGGATAAAACCCGTTTATTTTTGGATTCTGCTTCTCAGTGCCTTGTCTAAATAAAAGACTCTGCAGCTCTAAAGGAACATGGCTGCGAAGCCCTGAACCTCTGCCCACTTTCTCTCTCTGATCCCAGCACAAGAAATAGCTGTGGAGGACACGGAGCCGTGAACCAGCACTCTGCTCATTTGAGAGCAAAGGAGGAGCAGGTTTGGTTATGGAAACCGGAGGATATCTCCAGCTGGCCCCCAACCCCTCCTGCCCCATCGGCTCCGAGAGGTCCAGCCTGGAAGGAGCCCGTCCTGCTCAGCAGAACCTGCCAGACCCCGGTACGGGGCAGAGCGACGAGCCACAGCTCACAGTAAGTACATTTAACAACATTTAGAGCAAGACTTTGGGTCAAATGCTGCTTTGATACCATTTAAGAAGCCCGCCTCGGCCTTATTTTCCCCAACTCTTTTCGAGGGCCAACACCCGCTTGGAGCCCTCGCCGGGAATAAGGGATCTCTGCGAGCGGCGGCTCCAGGGCACGCGCTGAGCTCTTGGGGGAAGCAGGGCTGCGATGCTGACTCTGTGCCTGGTTTAAAACTATCATTTTATTATTTAAACTATTTCTTTTGTTTATGACCTAGAGGCCTAGCTGTTTATTGTGCTAGGTGAAGAACACCTCCATCTATTAGAAAACAGAAAAAAACCCCAAGAACACCACATTTCACTTTTCTCCCGGGTACCTCTTGGCAGCTCTATAGCTGCTGTCTTACTGAACATATGTACTAGGGGAAGTCAAGTTTATCTCCTTTTGCTCTGTGTTTTTACAAGTTTGACAGCTGAACTGCATATTCTGGAAAAGATAAAAATACACCCATTCTTAAGATGGCTCTAGTGGGATCTTTTACCTGATGGGGGGAAAGCAAAGGAGATGGAACCAGACTCTCCTCTTCTGGACACAGTGACAGGACAAAATTGAAATACAGGAAGTTTTGTTTCAAAATTAAAGTGCCTTTTTTTTTTTTTTTTTTTTTTTACTGTGAGGGTGGTCAAACACAGGGACAGGTTGCCCGGGGAGGTTGTGGACTCTCCATCCTTGGAGATACTCAAAGCCGAAGTGGGGATGGCACTGGGCAGCCTGCTTTAGCTGATTCTGCTCTGAGCAGGGCTGGACCAGCCCATCTCCAGAGCTGCCTACTCACCTCAACTGTCCTGTGATGCTAAATTAGACAAGGCCCATAGCCAGCCTAAAAACTACCTCTCACCTGGTGTAGATGTGTTGTACCACCTTTCGCCTTATGAGAGCATGGAGGGCACCCTTAACTTCTACTTAGACAAAGAATAAACTTAGTGCAGGACATTATTTGCATATGGGAAAAAAAACCAAACCCTTCCACATCTTCTGGGCATACTTTGTTCTTCCCAGTGAGAGAGAGAAAGGCTTCAGAATAACCAGTGCAATCAGGGACCTGATTTCTTCAAACAAGACAGCTCAAATGAGTCATCCCATATTCCTGGCACAAACTGCTGCTAGCTCTTGGATGCTAAGTGAGATGGGCAGGATATACTAGGCAACAGCCTGCCTGTACATGAATTGAGAGCTGGATTTGATCACGCCAATTACTTTCAGAGATCAGCCTTCGCAAACACACTTTCTACAACCAAATCAATCGCTAGCCTGTTTCAGGCCCCTCTGTTCACTCACCTCCTCTGTCACTTGCCACCCTGCAGCAAAGCAACCAGCTTCTTTACATGCTGAGATAGCTCAGTGATTCACACACCTGGATTTTGGTTTCCATCCACGTCTCTCTGCATGTCTAAGGCACACCGAGCACAGAGCTCCTCTTTGCTTTTCATTCTGCCTGCTGTATTTTAACAAACCGAATATGCAGCACACAAGGGTGACGTCTTCATTCCGGGCAGGACAGAGACATGACACATCTCTCTGCTTACTGATAACTTTGACATGCTGTTGGTGTAATCATTTGTATTTTGTCATTCTAGAACAAGAACGAAGCAAGTCAATGACCCCTGTTTGACTCTAAATTGTTTTCTACATTGTCAAAACACATAGATTTAGAAAGATAATTACTCCATTACTTCTGGATGACAATCTCAAATTAAACTACAAGATCTCCATGGTCTGTCTCATGGCTGAACTCACTCCAAACGCACAAAAACCAGGAAGGAAGGTAACCAGGAAGGCTTCACAGGGCTTGTACCTCTACCTCTCACTACAGAGAGAAAGGGCCAAGGAGTGCCCCATCCTCAGCGGGCAGGTCGGGTGTGAAAGCCCACACAGCCTGGATGGGCACTGGAGCAGGTATAACCTTCCCCGGAGCTGCGGCAGCCCATCCACAGTAATCGGCCTGGCTGCCCTGGGAAGGAGCATGAAGAGCAAAGCTGAAAAGCAACCACCTGCTGAGGCCATCTCCCCTGGAAAATTGCTGGGTAGACACAGGCTTGTAGACCCCAAGGAAAACAATGGGGCACTGGGCTTTCTGCATCACCCCCCACCTTCAGCTACCTGAATTTCAGGGGGCAAATCTAGCCCTCTAGCCCTCTCTCCATCTCCCTTGGCTCAAGGTGCTGGATGCTGCTGGCCCAACTGGTCCAGAGGAGATGTGCTGCCGTGCAAATGTGACAGCTTGCAGGGTCAAAGGCACCCCAGGGTGTCCAGGGAGCCAGGACTCCCTAAAGTGCCACTAGAAAACAGGAGGACAGAGTAGCCCAAACAAGCAACATACCCTGGAAAGAGCAACTGCAGCCCAGCAAGCAGAGCTCAACAACCACAGAGGCACAAGCCTCCAGCTGCCCCTGCTTGAGTGGAGCTAATTTAACAACCAGCAACTGGGGAATTGACTGGGTCCCAATTAGGCTAAATTGGGTAATGGTGTGAGTCATGCAGCTAGCGATGAAGAGGGAGAGGCTGGCAACTTGGATTCATTTGGGGACCTGACAGAGGTTACCACCAATACCGTACTTGAGCGTTTGCTTGAAAATCTGTGTGTCTCACGAGCTCTCCATCTTTCCCACAGGGATTTGGGCTGCCCAGTAAACCCAGTCCTTCCTCTGCAGGTACAGCATAACACCTCTTACCATACCTCTAAGTGATACTTGCTTATTTGACCTTGCAGTTGTTTTCTATCAAGTAATCCCTCTTCCTTGTGGTTTCCGCAGTGGGTTGTCACCAAGGACTGTATGTTTAATCATTCTTTTATCAGTGAGAAAACATCACGTGCTCTTGGACACATTTGTGAAGAGTGCAACCCAACCTGCACGCCCTCTTTCACAATAAGCGTGCAGCCGAGAGCCTCTGCATCACTGCAAGCCCTGAATCCAGCTCAATGTGCACACATCACATACAAAACCATGCCCAGACCCCCACCCTCCTGCTTCATACATGGCCGTGCATCTCACCAGCTGTCAGAGCCTCCATCTGACATGATCTTTACCAGAAAATGCTGAAACAGGAGATGATAACCCACTCATGGAGTAACTATTAGCCCCAAAATCTGCACTCTTAGCCTCAAAGCACGGTCAATCACCAGCTGTAACTGCCTGTCTTGGAGTTCACAGGTGTTCAGTGTAATGGCTTTAGTATAGATACACATTTCTCTCCATTTTTTCCATCATAATTACAGAGTAATTAGAAAATAATCCAGGCATGTTTTATTCTAGGTAAAAGCCAGCAGTTCTTATTAATATAAGCAGGTATGATATGTCTTTCAAGACAAAGCTGGTCTCAATTCAGGCTTTTTCCTAATCCAAAAATGTATTATTTCACTTCTGGATCCACGTGGAAGCCGATGTGAGGTAGTCCTCTATATTTATGTTCCTTGATTTAGCTTATTCTATTATATATTAATGTAGCCTGCCACTTAGCCAAGGCCAAGATTTAAGGTGTTATTGTGCTCTCCTTAGGATGCTAATTCTTCCCTGAGTGCTCTTGCTAGTACTGCACAAATCAGGTGGTTAATCACACCTCAGGTTACAGGTCTCAGGGCTCCCAGAGATGTAGCCACATTTTTTTTTTATTTTGTTCCTGTGGTTTTTTTCACGTTTAAAGGTAATGTAGCGGGGTCGGGATGTGGGATACAGCGGAGATAAACTAGGCAATTCACTGTTGGACATGCGGCTGGAGGGTGAACTATTGAAAACCAACACAATTAACCAGTGGAAAACTCTGCTGTAAGATCTGAGACCAAGAGCTGATATAGGATTTCAGAAAAGAAAGGAATCCTTCTCTGACTAACAGGGAAAACATTGGTTTGGGCTCTGAAAACATTTGAAGCCCTGTAAGCTTTATGTTCCAAAAGAAATATCTGCTTCTGATTTCTGGGGCTGACGAGACCAAAAGGTGAGTCCATCCCTTCGGTGAGCTGCCCAGGCAGGGACCGGCTGTGGGGCAGGGGGACGGCTCCAGGTGCCGCTGGTGGCCGGCAGCTCCCTGCTCCTTCACACACTGCACTATGTTTTGCAGTCGGACAATCAGGGACATCAGTATTTATCTGCTGCCCTTAGGCAGATAAATAAAACTGTACCCAGCATTTTTTTTTTTCTTTTTGCGTCCCTTCAGCTTCATTTTTTTTGTTGCTGTACCATGAAATTTTCCACTTTCTTCCAATTGCCTTAAAAACTTAATTTTTTAAAAGAGGGAAATGTTTTTGCTGCTCTGTTAGATAATCAGCTTTCTTTGAACTGTGAGGCAATGCAGAAATTCCCCGTGGGGAAAATCAAGAGAGGATAGGTCAGATGAATGCTACTGGGTTTAGCTTTGGGATCTTTTCCTGGGACTTGCCCACTGTCCTTAACTAATGAGGGATGCAGGAGAGACCATAACTCCAGTGTCATGCTGGGGTTGAGGGCCCCTAACATCACTGAGAAATGGGCTCCACTTGTGCCTCTAGTAGTAACTACTGTAAATGCTTTTGTTTTGCTATAAGCTCTAATTATCTGCTTCAGTTTCACCAGTTGCATTGCTGATGAGCGAAACAAATACGCGATTGTCATGTTCCATTACACTGTCAGCAATTTAGCCCTGATTAAAATATGTCCGTGTTGCAAAACCAGGCTAGCACTGAACCAGTCACTCCTTGAGCTCTCAGAAACACAACCAAAAAGCGTCCAAACACAGCTGCCCATAGAGAGCACCTTACTGATCTAGTAAGGATGAGCGTCACTCTCTTGCCTTGAAGCCCTCCATTTAAGCAGTTACTGATCTGCAAATAAAATCCATAATGGCTTTTAAAATGTTGCTCAAATTAGTGCTTAATTATCTGCCCTCCTTTGGGAGGTCAGATCACGTGTTTATTTAAATCATCCCTTTTGCAAGCCTTTAAATGGCCTGGCAGTCTGGGCCACTGAGGTTAGTGGAAATTTTGATTTGGAAAAGAACGAGAGCTGGAGACACAACCAGGGGCCAGGAGTCCCTGGGAGGGGTGTCCCTCCGTGACCACCAATCCCCCGGAGGGTCCTGGTCTCCCCACTGGGCGAAGCCCCGGCCAGGTCTGCCAAGGAAGCGGCCGCCGCATCCCGGCACTGTGGGAAGGGCTGGGGAGAAGGAAAACTTGCTCTCGCCTTCAATTCCTTGGGCTGCTCTTTCTGAGAACTCCCAGAGGAGCGTCTCCTTCAGGTGGGGTGCTGGCCGAAGGTGTGGGAAGAGGGTCCTCACGGTGTGCGCTCGCCTGTTGGCTTTTCTCACGCTTCTGTAATCCTCGGCCGGGCTCTTCCCCTCCTGGCTGAACTGGGGCTGCTGTGTCTCACAGCAAAAGGGACCAGCTGCATCTGTTAGGGTGTCAGCGGAGCAACACGTGCCTGGGAAAGACTCATTTTGAAGAGGAACGTACTTGAGTTCCCAACAGATGCGAAGGAGCTGAAACGTAGTATTAAGCTGCTTGCCTCTGCCATCAATTCACATTAGATATAGTCAAGCTATTGACTTAAAACCTCAATTCCCCTTCTTAAGAAAAGAATGAAGCTGGATTTGGAAGAGGAAAAAGAAACCTGCATTTTCATGAGCCAGCGCCTGTGATTTTTCTGCGCGCTGATGAAAATTAAGAGGATTGCAGCGCAATAAACCAGGAGAGGAAACAGCCCAGTCATGAAGTTGTCATCAGGAAAACCTCAGGCAAAGGTTGTACAGCCTCTGCAAATCTCGTGTTACCTCTCCAGTGAGAGGCAATGAGGTTCAAACAACCCATGAAAAGACTTCAAGGTGATTACACAGAATTAAAAATAAATCTGGAAGACTGAGCGAGCTGAGGAAAGAGACCTCAGATGTTCTTGCTGCCAGTGTCTGGCCACGACCCTGCTTGTGGGAAGGAGGCTGCCTGCTCCTTATCTGATTTGGGTCTGTTGGGATCTGCAAAGCTCTGAGATGATGGAGTTGCCATGGATGCCTGTAACTGAAACCTTATTCTTCTCTCCTCCAGCTTGCAGGAGGGAAGTTTCAATAGTTGTGACAGCATTATGGGTATTAATCCTTGGGAAATGATCACGCCATCACATTTGCAAAGTCCACCTGGAGCTACCCATTCACTTGAGTAGATTATTCCTTGAAAAAAAAAGTACAACTTGTACTCCTGTTTTATGTTACACCTATATCAATGTGTCTAAAGTATCTGTGGAATAACTGCTATGATTATTCCGCGTGCTGGTTATAGAGCCTTTACTCTATATTTATTTAACATAAAACTAAAAAAGGTTCCAAGAAGACCCAATGGGGATAAGTGAATCCTAGAAAAATGAGGTTGTGACTAAGATTTATTCAAATTAAATACAGAAATAAAATCAAGAAAGTAATCAAAAGTGTATTTAGTGGACTCTCAGATGATTAACCAACATGTTCACAGAGCCAAAACTTTATATCAGTCATTTAACTGGTTCATTAGTTTCTCTTGGCATGAACTAATTTACAAACCTCTAGCTGACCTTGACATTTGAGAAAAGTGAATTCTGACAATACCTTGATTTATATCGGGAAAAACTTATTTGTCAGAGAGTAGTTTGAAAGAGGGATTCAAATATTGGTTTTCCCCCCCTTGAACTGGAATTACAGAATAAACGCATTGCTGTCTTCATACAGCACATGCAGTACTATGAAAATGAAATTGCTGTGAATTAAAGGAACATTTAATGCAAAGGATTCAAACAGATTTGTTTAATTTACTTGGAATGACTGCTTAATTCTGAATGACTTCATTATGAAACTTCACGGTCAGACACAGCACTGAATAAGGAGCTCTGAAGGTCCGTGACTAACTTCTGTACCCTTACAAGCAGGCTCAGAACTTCTCACATGTATTAATAAAAGTGTCGACTGTGCCCTGTGCTCATAACTTACGGAAGTGGTATAATACTGGTTCTTTTCCTTGTCTGGATGACACTTGCTGATATTCAAGGTAGTCTGGGACTGTTACAACTAGACCCACTACTTGAGCTTTATTTTCACCCACACTGGTAGAAAAAAAAAACAAAACAGAAACTATGAACTCAAATTAAACCAGTTTAATCCAGCCTTGCTCACCATACTCTTCACATGCATCTTCTGCAAACGCTCAGCAGGTAAAGCTCCATGAGAATGAATGCAAGCAAAACTTGTGCTTGAATCTATCCCATATTCAATTTTGCCCTAAATCAAGCCCTGTTCTACAGAATACAGAATATTAGGTAGCCTTGAGCAATGCTCAGTAACTTTCTTCAGACTTAGGACTTAATGCAGGACAGCCTCCCCGCCCACAAAATTGAGTACTTAAGTGTTTTGCAAAATTAGGACCTAAATCCTACAGCTGTTCAGTTTCTGCTCACATCAGTTCATATCTGACCTATCCGACCATCATTCTTTTAATCATCTTGTATTAGTTATATCACTTTGATAATATAAAATGATCTTATATTAGTTTCTCATAAATATAAATTGCATTAAAAAGCCAAACCCTTCATTTCAGTTAGGGAAGTGTAATGCTGTCACTTAGGAACCTTATCTCATCATTTACAAAAATCCAGGCACTTATGAGCAAGAAAATTAATAATTAAGAACATAATAAATCATATACTGCCAACTTAATAAACACATTAAAAAGTAGAAAGCACATTTCATCTCAGTGTAACAACCCAATTACAATTTCAAGGACAGCTTATGGGTGGAGGCGGCATTATTTCTACCTTGATGTCAGGACTTCCACGTCTGCGCTACCCACTGCTGGGCAACTGGATATTCCCGTCGCAGCCTGGAGGCAGGGGGGCTTTTTCCCTCCTGCCTCAAAGGGCTGTCAAGAAAATGTAGGTGAAGTGTAGGAGGTGAGAGAGGAGAGCGGGGCTTGCTTTCTTTTCAGGCTACAGCATCCCCCTCATTGACCGTTGGCAGTGTCCTCACATGCCATCGCCCTGACCTGGCTGTAGGAGAACGGTCTTTGAATATTTCTGAATACCTCGGGCCAAGCAAGGACATACAAAGCAGGCTGGTTTAGGGCACAGAGCTCCTTTCCCCTTTCAGGGGGAACAGACCAGCTTTCCCTAGCAGTGTGAGATAACGGGCAGCCTGTCAAACATGCAAAGGATCTGGAACATCATGAAGAGAAGGAGGAATATTGCATTGGGAATGCTGCCAGGAATTGTTTTCAATGCACTGCAGCACTTCATAAAGCTCATTGGTCTAAAAAATACGTTTCAGACCCTTAGAAGTAAAAACAGCGGCTAAAGAAGCTTCATTTTTTATTTGAGCCGTTCCTGTAATTGAAGATGTATAAATTTACCCAGACAAAGCTTTAAGAAATATCATTGACTAATGTGCTTATTAAGCTTAGCTGAGTTACCCTTTAATTAAATCAGATAACTGGTAATTCGCTGAGAGCAGTGAAGCAGGAATACACAAAAGACCTTTCTGTTTTGAACATGCTGTACGAGTTAAAGGATTGCAACAACACACTCATCCCTATGGGCAAACAAAAACATCACTGTGAACCGTGATACAAACTCTTCTGCAACAAACTGCAAGGGTCCCACTAGCCTATCTGAGGAAAGATTTATGCTTTAACAAGCTACTCAAGGCAGAAAGAGGCTCTCTGGAGGCCAGTTTTGAATACCCGACTGGGATTCACCCTTACTGGTGAGCACTTACGGACACTGCTAGAGCCAGCTGCCATAAGTATGAGCAAAAATAAGCTGGGTTTTTTCCTTCTGAGCCAAAAACATAGCTCCTGTTGATCACTGTGGGAGCTAGGTCTGGAGAGGCACTGCCAATATCTCTGGACCAGGCTAGTTTCCTGCAAGAAGGAAGAGAACAGAAGCTGTAGGAAATCTCTCCTGGCTCCAAGAGTTAGGTGTACGCAATAGATTTCTTTGACGCTGCCATAATAAATTATAAAGACTACCTTCTCATTGCACTGATGAAGAGGATTTCTTTTTTAATTTATTACTGTTGGACAGTTTCATTTTGCTGTAACAAATCACTCCAAGGCAGACATGGTAAGGACTATCTGCTGGGTAATTTCTGTCTTTCACAGGACTGTTTGGGATAGCTTTGAACAAGAGTTTCCAGTTCAGCATGATGAAGCATTCAGACTGAATTTAAAGATGAATCATTTTTATATCACACTTAAGCCTTTTGAAGAAAGCTTGCTAAAAAGATTGACTGATGTGATCACACCTAGCCAGTAGGACCATGTTCCACTTAGTAATACAGGTACAGCTCCAGTAGACCGAAGAAAAGATAGAAAATTAAATATATGGGATAAACCTTGCTTTGCTTCCTCAGTTCTCACCCCGACAGCCCTCTCGGCCCCCACCCCAGGCCCTTTTTGGAAAGGAGCCTGGGCCATACACATATGCCAGGGTGTGCTCCCCATGTCAGCAACGTTATTTTGGAAAACCAGACCAAAAAAACCCAGAGAAAGCCAGATGGGAACCCTGATTGCTTTCACAGGGCAGCAATCCTCAACAGAATCTCGTCTTAATCATTCATCTCTCATAAGCCCTTTTCATAAGCAGATGGAAAATGAGAAAGATAGCCAAGTGCAGATTTGACAGCACAAGAGCTTATTAAAAATGATGGGAAGGTTACAGAGTAAAACACCTTATTAAAAAGAAGGGACAAGTCCTTTTGGGAGCCTGCCACTTGATTCATCAGCACATTTCCTCTTTCTAAAGCAAAGCTACCCCAGCACTCCTCAGCGGGATGCAATGAGCAGCGATGGCAAAGGGCTGCTGGATTCATTGCCCAAAGGTGGGAAATGAGTTCCTCATACTCAGCTTGGCACTTGCATGGGCCGTTAACTGAATGAATCTCTGAGTAAATTGCTGCCTGACCTAGAAAACACCTGCTCAAGGGACCATGACAGCAGCAAGTAGGTGGCAGGAGGGATGGGAAGGCCACTGAGTCCTGTCCTCGCTGTGTGTGGTTGGAGCAGCACCGAGCCCAAGCCCTCCACACTGTGCTATGGTCCCAGCAGCAGAAATGGGAACACGAATAAAACTGGGGGACGCAGGAGGAAAACTGCATAAACTGTTTAAGACTTCTCCACAGGCAGGCTATGAGCAGCTTGGATTACTAACATCGTCTCCAAAATGTTTCTGAAATGAGTCAAAGCAACCTTATATGGTTGCTGAGCAGGGTGGGAAAGACAGTGCTTCCTTAGCACCCAAACCCAAGCCTATCTATGGCTGGCTGCTGATCCAACGCATCTACCTCACGCGATCCCTCCCTGCCTGGGATGCTGATGGCAATCCTCAAACTTTCCAAAAGGAGACCCAGCCAAGCCCATTTCTGCTGCCTGGCCCAGCAGCGAGAGCTCGCTCTTCAGCCTTCACTGCACCAAAATCCAACAATCCTGCCAAGCAATTTCTTGCCTCCCAGAAATTTCAAAGCATATTACTAATTCTGCAAAAAATCTGCCTTGGAAATCCTTTCTGGTACCCTTGAACAGGACAGGTTTTGATAGGCTGCTATTTTATCCCCTCATTTGCCTGAATATCTGCTAGCCCAAGTCAGACAACACCATTCCATATCTGCTCCCAACCAAGGTCACGCAGCCCGTCGGTTTAGCAGGGCTGTTGATTACTGTTAGTACTGTAATGGCTCAACCGTTCCACCACCTGCTTTTCAATAACTTTTATTTCCTCTTTTTCCCTTAAGTCTACACTGGGTTTTATTATTTCTTTCTAGTCTCATAAGGTACTGCAGGTTAAATACCTTCCCCTTAGAATCAGGCTATAGATCATGCAGCAGAAGTTACTAGCAGTTATCAGATAATGTACTTGATCAGCCAAACGCTCCTCTAACATATGCTTTCCAGCAGACTAGCCACCATAAATTTTAATGACTCAGAATTACAATCATGCTAAGTTGGCCTTGAGCTGTGGCTGCACCCTGGGAGGGGGATTTAAAAGCAGTGTTTGGATGGTGTATGCATTTCAGAAAGGCCTTTTGAAAATGGGTGAATTACAGCCCCTACCTAAAAGTAAAGATGCTATTTCCCAGATAGAAAGGGGAGAAGCGGGCAGGGGGTTTGCCATATAAAATGCAGATTAAAACCATATGATGCAAACAAGCTCAGCAACAAGTCCCATGGTGCCCGACGGTACACACCAGCAAAGGGACTTAAACAAAGTTTGGTCCCTTCTGCTAGAGAGCGTCCAGCCACAAGATTTGATCCTGTTCCAAAACTGATTTACAGCTTTTATTCAAATTAAGCAGCTCCATAGCATTCAGTCTTTGCCTCAACTATTGTAGTAAATGAATATGTGGGGTTTTTTTAAAAAACACCCAAATCATAAATTTCAATTAAAGGGTATTAGGTGCTGTGCCAGGGGCTTCTGTCGGGTGTTACTCAGGTGAGCAATCTCTGCCAGCACCAGAACAACATCGGTCCTTTCAGCTCCAGAGCCCAGTGGTCGGGTACCCACCCCAGGTGCCAGGATCTGACCTTTCCATAGGAGCACTGCCAGCAGGATCCCAAGAAGATCCTTAGATGTAGGCTTTGCAAATATTTCCAGCCCATGTGCAGCTGCCAGGAGCAGTCTTAATCACCCTCTGGTTAAATTACAGTATTGTTTTACCTTGCGGTATCGTTTGAAAGCTCACAGGAACCTTTGGCAGATGGCCATTTCACATTTCTTCAGTGTCCTAAACGTGAAATCCATCTGTTTACCATGGAGTACTCTTGCTTCAGGCATAATCCCAGCAATTTTAATCTCTGTTCTTCTCTCTGGCATTCACGTACACTCACTTTCAAAAGCGTCAGAGTTTAGTCTCAGGATATTATATTCAGAGCTTTCAACTCAGTAGAAACAACTGGAACTGAAGAATATAGAGACCAGTAAACCTGTAAGGAGCATATACCATGTAATTAACTGCTACATAAACCTCAGATTGCCCTCAAGTTAACTGAAAGCATCCTAAAACCCAGTGTCCTTTCTGAAGTTTGCTCCGTCATTTGCTAACTGTAATAATCAACTGGATTATTTGGCCTTTCCCAGCCCTCTCCCTGGGCAGCTCCTCCTGGCAAGGGGAAAGCAAAGCAATGCAGATGTTCGGTAGCATGGCAGGAGCAGTCCTGGGACCAGCGGGCTCCCATCACACCTCCTGGGACACCTTAAACACAGCCCTTGGCCTCACATCACCTGTGAGCTGAGACTGATCTTTCCAAACATCCTTGGAGGTACAGAGAGGTCAGTTCCCAGACTGGAGAGTAATCTATAGGTGAGTCATTAGTCAAGTCCCTAAAATATCAGTTCCCCCAAGTCATCTTCACAAAAAATGTGCAAAAATAGGCCCATTTCTACAAAACAGTTGTGAATGATTTGTGTCTTGCTTTTCTCTGCAGGTACTTGGTCCAAGGGAAAAGGTTCAGTATGTGGCAATCCTACACACAGTATTTCTTGCTTCAAGGTCTATAACAAATTTCTAGTACAGATGGGGCTTAAACTATAATAAAGAAGATTCGCAGAGTCATGAGAAAAACTTGCTCACAAGGCAGGGAAGGGCAGAAAGAGGAGCAGACCTCCATGGGAGGCTGCGCTCAATGTCCTGGGATACCTGGATAAGAAGCTCCCCAGGAAGGGCTCTGACCCGGTGCCGTGGTGCTGCCTATCGCTGTGCCCATGTGAGCACCGGCAGGACTCCTGCTCTGCCAGGGTGATCCTGAACCAAACACAATGCAGCTCCCCAAAAGGATTATACAAGTTTATGTCACCTCTTGCTGTCATGAAAGCTCATTTTCAGAGATTATTTGTGGGATTTGTTTAAGCACTCACTGCAACGTAGCAGAGATGTACATCTCTTCTGCTAGAACACTGCAGCTACTGTATAACCAGCTGAGTAGTTACGGCTTATAAAAACACCCTATCAGTCACAAACCTATGGACCTGCATGCATTATGGGGTAAGAGGGTGCTGTGACAGAGGAATGACAGGCTGCTTGCTTTTTGCAGGATTTCTGTTCAGTTCTGGCAAGTATCAGGCACCAAACCAAGGTGGCTCCAGCCCTGGAGCCATGCTGGGACTGACTTCCCACCGGCATAGGTGGATTTACAGTAAATACAAAAATGTGGCCCCATATGGATAAATTGCTACTTGCCATATTTAACTTTCATTATGAAAACATGAGGAGACAAAACAAGGGCTTGTCCAATGTAAACCTGCGGCTTTCCTCATCCTGGCTTGTTCTCTCCTTTCTTGCCCTGTCCCTGCCTCCATCGGTTCCTGACGTGGCTCGTTCTCAGCCTCTCCCTTTCCCCACAGCTCACCCACACCCTGCCCATTACTCACCTGGTGTCACTCTCCATCCCACAAGGCTTAAATCATTAATAAAGTCAACTTCTCCTGAGAGTCCGCCTGCAAGTGATGAGTGTGGAGGGCCTGGGAAGTGGCAGTGCTCTCAGGGAAAGGCAGCAGCTTTCAGGAGCTGCTTGTACTTTGTGTGGAGCGGGTCCAAACCACAGGAAGACTTAAACTCAGATCTTCTGGGTCCCAGAGGCACCACAGGGCTACCAGCTAGCATGGGACAGTGTCACTGTGCCTCCTGTTCTTCCCCCCACCGCCTCCACTATTTGGTTTTGAGGAGAAAGCATTTTCTAATAGAAAGAGTATGGTGATGCTCTTTTAGTTGACCTCCTCTGCTCTGGCAGGGAGCCTGCATCTGCATCCCCTTCTCGGGAAGCTTTACCCAGTGCATCCACTGCTCATTGCGAGGGCACAACCTCAGCTATCCCTGTTTGTGCTGCGTGTCCTGCAACTCAAGGGAGCAGCTCTGGGATTGCCCGGGTCCCTGAGGCTCCTGCTCGCCGCTCTATTTCTCAGAGAGGAGGGATGAAGCAGCCACACCGGTTGCATCCCTGCAGTCACTAGGGCCAGGGCTGCCAGCTCTGTAAGACACCGCTGCTCTCCCACAGCCCAAAAGACTCTCCCGGGGGCAGTTTTCAGCCTCAGACTCACCGTCTGCCAACAAACCTTGCTGCGCCACTGCACAGATGTGCTAAAACCGTTCTAAAATAAATGAAAATAAAATCCCATTTGTTTTCTAACTGCCAAACTAACGGATTTTCAGAACTGGCTCCTGATTTTCCATAAAACCCAACCTGTGCAGGGGCCAACGATGGAAAGAATTGAGCCAAAACCATCTTCAAGGTTATCACCAGGCTGAGAAGTCACTGCCCTCAGGTAAAGCGCTACCTGGCTGTTATAACCAGCCCCACAATTCTGCCAAAGACAGTCAATTAAAGCACCAGGGTTGAGTGGGAAGACGTTTTCCAATCATATTGCACTTGAGACTTTGAAGATTTTCCATATTCTAGGACTGAAGACAGTCAAAAACTTCTGTGAACTGAAAAGGTCAAAAAGCCTCTCGCAGCCTGGGACTGATTCATTCAAACTGGAGCCCTGAAAAATTATTGAACATTTTGATTTTGACCTTGAAAGTATTCTACTATACAGAAATACTGGCAGGGAAACATTTTTCTTACTTCAATAGTCAAAATATGATTATTTCCATTATTTCAAAACAATTCTTTTTAATTTAAAAAGCTGTCATTTTCCCCCACACACTGTCTTGGCATTTCCTAAATTTCTTTATCATTCAAATGTTAATAATCCAAATAGCTCACGAGCTTTATTTTTAGTTTGCAGAGATTAAACATCCTTCACATTAATGGATCCTCTAATGTTTTACTTCAGTTCGTTCATTTTCCTCCCTTAGTGAATAGCAGACTACTCAGAAATCAACACAGCTTGTTAGAAAAAAGACAAAATGCCTATTAAATTATCAAGTGCATTTCTCATCAGAGCGCAGCTATCATTCTCTGCAAAGAAAAACTATAGCTTAATTGACTTCCTAGCAAAAGCAATGTTTAGACAGATGGTACTGAGAATCATTTGACTGTTATTCTTTAAATTGCCATGTTTAAGTGACAGGGACGTTTGGGAAACACAAGTAGGCAAAAGCGGGCGCTGCCTCTGTCGGAGACCGGCTGCAGCAGGGGCCAGCCATCCTCCTCCGGCTGCTGCCTGCCCTGGGAGCCGGTTGGCATCACACCCTGTTGGCCCCAGCAAAACCCTTTAAAAGCAGCTTGCTGGCACGTCACTGGTTTTGTTAGACTCCCGCGAGCTTCACGGAGGCTTTCTGCCCGGCGTCGTGGGGCTCAGTGCTCCGCAGTGTGGCACGCAGCTGGGCAAAGAGTGGGGACTGCTGGTTGGGATGTGGGTGCAGCCAGGTCTTTGCTTAAAAATGGTTAGTGAACTTTTTCAGAGAAGAAAAAAAAAAGCCACCTGAAAAAACTGAGTCTTCTGCCCAGCTGTATGAAAAAAGATTTCTAAGGGTGTGAGGTGGTATGGAGCTGGCAGGCTGTAACTGAGCCAGCTGAGCATCCCTGAGCACCTGCATGTCCAGAACAAGGCACTCAGCGGTTTGGATATTACCACAGGGACCCCAAAGTGTTCCCTTGAGGAGCCTGCATCCCCCTCTGCCACCACGCAGAAAGAGCCTGAAGAATTTCCCACCAAAGGATGACTGCTTTACTGCTGGTTCATCTGAAGACTCATCTGAAAACTAAAGATGCTGGAGAGGTAAATACAGCTTTAAGGCAGGAGAGTTAAAAAAGAAATCTTATTACTGAGCTTTCCAAGTTAAAAAGGCCCATTTGTAAAGCAAGTATCAATACTCTGCTCATTAACAGACTTCTGTGGAAACAAAGCCCATTTGCTTCAAGTCTTTTAAATTTCATTTTCATTATTTTGGTATTTGAGTTTTTTATGTAAACAAGGATTTGGTTCCGCATTCAAATTTTATAAAAAATAGGAATAAAAATAAATCCTGGACAATGTCAGGCTTGTGACCTTTGGAAAAGCGCTGATATTGGTGACCATCTCCAGAACTTTTTTTCTATAATAAAAAAATAGAACACGTTCCTTCAAGTTACAGTTCTCTTAAGAAGCTTTTCAGAGCAGGAAAGATCCCTGCCTATAAATTATTTAGGCTTAGTCTTGCTGGGAGATTGAATGGCAGAATCAATGGCAAGCACAGAGGAACAAGAACATTTTAGGATCGCAGGCCATCCTGCCCTTTTCCTGCAGCGTTTCACTGCAGAAGCTGCCAGGAGAGCCTGTTGAATAGCTAAGCACATTGCTTAGGACTCTCTCCCTGCAAAGCAGAGAGGAAATCCTGTAAATGGGATTTTAAGAGCAGTTGGAGTCAGACTGCGGCTGCTAAAACATTTGTCTGGCAACGTGACCACTTCAGCGAGCGTCAGGACATGCGCCCAGCCAGCAAAGGAGCTTAAGCAAGGAGTTGGTAATGGAAGGCAGGGTTATTAGGACAAGAAAACTGCTTTGCTCATCTGGTTGCCAAACCACCCAAGGGCTCTTATGGTGTGCCAAGACAAATCTTTTGGAGTGGCTGGGGGAGCAAGGCAAAAAGGACCCTGGAAATGGCTCCAGAAATCTTCCTGCCTGATGCGCTTCACAGCAGCTTTGGCTACTCTAACAGAAGTCTGCTCTGATAAAAGCCACACATGGCTTTGCAGTACAAAAGCTTAGCTTACCTAGGTTTGCAGGATAAGGTCCCAGGCACAGATTCTTCTTCAGGGTGGATGCGCCCTGAGTGTTAATATCAGGACAAACTCAAGGCGTTGCAGCCAGGTCTCGAGGGAGGATGCTGAGCGCCGCTGGGTATGGGTTGAGGAACAGCAGGCGCAATGCGAGGCTGCCCTTGCTGGAGCAGCCGTCAGCTGGGTCCCACGGGACTCTGCTGCGATGGAGCGAACAAGAGTGGTGCCGCGTGCTCAGCCCCACGGCGTGGAGCGTGCACCATGGTGGGGAGGCAACTCAGAAGCTGCCACCATTTAAAAAACTTCCCTCTCTCTGTAAATCTGCCGGCGCTGTAGTGAAACATCAGAGGAGGCTAACAGACTTGCACAGAAGGCTTGAGACAGCCTTTTCTTTTCCTAGCTTTGTCCTGTCTACTGGTGACACTTTCAGAGGGCCCATCCACATCAGTAGTCATGGGCTCTTGGAGAGATTTTGCAGGGACCTGACATCCAGGCCGCTTTCCTCATCCCAAGCCCCAGCAGATAACACTTGGCAAACAGGGCTTTCCTTAAACAGGAGCTCTCCCCATCTGTGACAGCAGTAACAAAACACAGGAGAAGCACCATCTGTTCATCTAGACGGGTACCAGTGGTACCAATCCTCGCTACAGCAGTTTTAGATTTTAATAAATACATACTACTCAGTTTTTCTAAATATCGGGAATGGGCCTAACCACAGAATTGCAATTCCAGCAGAATTTATTGTTATTTGTGTTGCACCAACAGCCTGCTTTTGGTAACGAGCATCATAGGCTGATACAACAGCTTGTACAACAGCGTTAAGTGAGTCCTGTAACAAGTCCTTAGTGCTCAGCTTCCCACTCCTTGCTCCGCACTCAGGGCAAGTGGGACTGTGAGATGTGGTGGAGGTGCTCCTGCTCCGAGCATCACCAGCAGCAGCCCGGAGAGGAGAAAGTCCTCTCCAGCAGCTTCCCCCTACAGCTTTGTGGGCACAGGCTGGGTCTCTCCCAGGCACCTCGCGTATCCTCAGCCCTGCATGCACATCATTCTCCAGCACCACCTTCTTTCTTTGACCGCAGCACTCCCAGTGCAGTGAAGTTGGATTGTTTTCTAGTTTTACAAATGTCAGCAAATGCCATATGGACTGTAGCTATTTTAGAGTAGAGAAAAATAAAGGCCCATCCTAAACTGGCAGAGCTGCTCTCTGCATTCAGCTTTACTGGCTAGTGGGCAAGCAGAGCCGAGTCTTTCCTGGGGCCTTGTTGCACCCTCGGGTTTCTGCTCACTGATTTTGGACTCCCTAGAGTTGGTTGTAGGACAAGAGCTGCTTTAATGGGACTTTTACTGGCAACAGTGGTCTGGCCTGAATAGGGATGTGGGATTAATAACCTTGCCTTTTTTCCTCGAGTCTTGTCTAGAAACCACACACCAGAGCTGGACCCTGGTGGCACAGAGAACATCAGGTAGGTTGAGGGTGTCACCCCCAACCACTCTATAGTTTGAGGCAAGCATGGAGCATTACTGAAAGGAAATTTGGGTCCCAGTACCCAAAGCCAGGGGCCGTGGGGCCAGCTGTGCCCTCAGACACTATTTTCTTTGCTTTGCTAAGAGGTAGTACCTCAGGCTCTTGAAATAAATAACATTTTGTTGCTTAAGCTGAGAATGCTGGCATGAGCTCTTCAGATAAGAAAATACCCATGTATGGGGCTGTGTTATGAGTATGTTTTTAAAGATGCTGCAGATTACCAGGGAAATGGAGGGCTTTAAGTGGAACCAGTTCATTGACGGTAGCAGGGATTGCTGAATGGGGTCTCTTTCACCTGACAGATGCTGAGCAGGGATGGGTACAGGAGCACGCGGCGGCTGAGAGGGGCTGTATCCACCCAGTCTGCTCGCTAATGACAGACCCACCAGATCAGCGTGTGAGCACAGCCTCATTGCTGTTTTAGTCAATAAACCCCACTGGGTGAAACTGCTAGGATGTTTATTACAAATAATATTTGGCAGGATGAAATTAGTACATAGATGCTCTTATGTTGGTTAATGAGGTCTGAAATATAATGCTATAAATCATCAACAACAGCCATCTGGTGACAGACACATGAACAGAAGAGCGGGTGATTATAACACATCCACATCATTGGAGTGACAAGGGTTTAAAATAGCAGCATACCTTTACTCAGGACACCACTGGGGTAGATTAGGAAACGATCAGTTATGTACCCTGGTTGCACAGTTTCCCTTGCAAGCAGACATCGTTCTAGGAAGCCGGAGTGCAGCTCAGGGCTGGCTGAAGGGATCAAGCCTTCCACCACATCCAGGTACAGTGGGATGGGTCCTTGAATCACACTGTTGGATAAGAAAGACCTGGTTATGCTGCCTCTTCCTCCAAGAAAGGAGAAAAAAGTTGCATCTGCTATATTACAATGGTCTATATCTGGGTTTACAGAGTCAAATAGAAAGGGAAGTCTCTGGGTGCTTTCCAATCCTGACCAGGCAAGCACCGAGATTATCGTTCTATAGAAGTGCCCTACTTTGGTACCAGCGAAAATAAAGGAAAATGATGACCAGTCTGAAACTGTTGAACAATTCTAAGAAATGCTGCATTAATTTGCAATATTTATCATCCAATAGAATTCCTCATTCTCACGAGTTAGGAGGCAGTCAGGCTTCCCAACTGTACATCTATTTTTATCCAAGGTCTATAGTAAAACACAGCAGGAGTGAGGAAATTACTTTATTACCGCAATTTACGTTTACTGTCCAGTATTTTTTATTTAGGAAGTAAATCTACTTGGAAGAAGACCACAGGTAGCAGGAGAGCAGGAGGTAAGAGTGTGGGGGAGGCATCACAAAATGCCTCCATGTACAGCTGGATCACAGCTGCAAGCACATCTCTGCAAACAGTTCTCTTAGTAGCTGGGCTTTTTTTACAGATCTCCTGCTTTAGTATCCAATTCACAGCCCATTTCAGTGTTGGGAACAAGTTCCAGGACACTACTTATTTATTGATTTTATTTATTTACGACCCCCAGTCATCACTCAGGGTCATATCTGACTGCTCTAGATAGCCCCCTCCCACGTGCCCCTCCTTTTGATAAAGGGTAAATAAGCGTCTCCTGACCTGTTTTCTCACTTACACAAGTACTTTCGAGAGGCGCACAATATTCTTCCCTGCAGGCTGGGCTCTGGGAGAGGAGTATATTACAAACAGTTAATATATGACTAAATGCTGTGTAAAAATGATAGGCCTAAGTCTTTTCTCACTGCTGCTTGGCCTGTGCTTTAAATTATCCTGTGATGGAGTTTTAAAATATACATACATATTTAAGCTTTCTCCTATTTTATATCCCACTACAATCTGTTGTATAGCTGGGTTTTTACTTCAATTTTAACAGTGCTCATTTGGTTTTCCCACCCTTGCAAATGCACTGCTAACACTTCACCTCACCTCTATCATTTTAATGCTTCAGATCATCCTATGGCAGTGTAAGTTTTGCTGTGGTGATGTTTTTCACAATAATAACAGTTATACTTACCTATTTCTTATATTTTTGTCGGTTCTTTGGTATTTTAAGTCATGTTAGCCTCCCATTTGGGACCAAACTCCCTAGGTTAGATGCTGCAAAAGTTTCCTGACTGATTCAAAGGGGAACACAACAGAACAGGTGCGAGTTACTCATATTCACCAAGGAAACAACTGTGTTCTGGAAATCTGGGATGAAGGGATCTCTTGTCTAATAAACAACACTCATTTCTGCAAAACAGAGTAGCCCACCAATGCATTGCTTGATTTTAGTGTAAGGTTACATTTTGCTCTCCGCACGTTATGAGAATGAAACACCACCTCAGGTCTCCAAGAACCAGCACATTACAGTGACCCTGTGAATATTCCTCCTGCTCAGTGAACTGGGAGTTAGTTCAGAAGGAAACCAAACGTAACCAGGTGTGTAAGAGGCTTTGTCTGTACTCTGGGTATTTTTTGAAGCATGCTTTCTTGCACATTGCTCACTGAAATGATTTGTGAATGACTATTATATTGATCAGGACAAAAAGAGGTTCATGAAAAGCAAGTATGAGAACATGGAAACAGGGACATTAGAGGCAAAGCAGGAAGCTCCCTTGCTTACTACTAATAGAAAGAAACTTAAAAGCAATGCCAGCAGTTACAGCAGTCCTCAGAGACGTTGACCCTGTAGTTGATCTTAAGTGTACAACTGCTTATCATAAACCAACACACAAGGGAAAGCTGGTCAAACTTCTCATACGAACTAGCACAGAAGAACAAGAAACCGAAGAAGAAAAAAATCTGTGACGCGTGTAAAGCTGCTGCTGAAGAGCAGAACTTCAGAGCTGCAGAGGCCAGGTACGTCACTCTCAGCTGATGCAATTCTGCTTTCGGTAACCCCCTGGCTGCAGCAAGGGAAGGAATCAGCATGGGAAATGTTTGACAGAGAAAGTCCAATGAGTTCATTTTGAGAAAACATGGCACTCAGACTTTTGGGACATCGAAAGGATTTAACTTACAATACCAGGACATGTTTGCACTCCCTGTGGTAAATGCACCATCAGCAATGGTGGGAAACATCTTTGAAAAAGCTGGGCACTAATTCTAATTGTGAGGCACAGAGCGAAGAACGTGATCTAAAGTTACATTTCTTTTATGTCTAGATATCAAACTGCCTTCCAACCCACAAACAATAATAGATCTTGCTCAGTTGCTTGCTCTGCTGATATAACCTCATCACTTCCAACATATAAAGTGCAGTGACAGCTTTGCTGCCGCAGTCACTGTCCTTTATAGTGGTAGTAATATGCCATAAGATTAACCTGCAAGCATTCATTGCAAGTCTCTTTAACGCAAATAACCCCCACCTTGTAGTCATCCCATGGAAAAGATTACATTTGCAAAAAGATGCGGGGCTTTAAAACATCGCCACATACTTGTGGTCTATGAATGCAATGTATTTCTAAGTCAGCCTTGTCGCAGGAAGCAGACATACCATTCAAAGAAAGAGCAGCCTGCCTCATTTATTTTTAGAGGGAACTAAAAAAGGAAAACTTCCCTTGATGTAAGTCTGGGGAGGAGAAGAATTCTCCTTGAATCACTGTTATTGTGCATGCAGTAAGGCTACTGAATGACAACTGCACTTCTAACAAAACTATTCCCTGACTTACTAAACAGAGCACTGCGGCGATCACCCGACCGGACACGGAGACAACCCTTGCTTGGCACGTGGGACGTGGGAGAGCGCCTGCTTCCCACTCTGCAGAGACAGCCCTTGGGCACGGGAAGGCACAGCCTCTGTTCTCACGCCTGGGATGCCACTACTGCAACAGGCGTCGTGTCTGCCAGCCATCCCTTATCTATCGACAAGTGTTTGGGATGTGCTCTGTCATCGCTGGTCCTTACAGAAGTCTATGATTCAATTTGTTCTTCTGGCCTTTACAGGACTTTCAGTGAGCTCCATCCCCCAGAACTGACTACTGCTGTTTTGCAAAACCCACATCTTTAAAAGTATTTGATCACCTAACACCAAAAGGGCCTCGAGACCACAGCAATTCTCAAAGTGATACTGACTGCATCTGCTAGAGGTAAAAAAGCAATTACTCAAAGCACACTGATGGCAGAATATTTAAGCTGAATATTTAAGGAGTTTTAGAATCTTATCAGGGATCTCAATTTTGTGACTTGTTTTCAAATTTCCTCCATAAGTCATGTGGCAAAAAAAAGAATGCAAGTAAACAATGAAAAAGATATTGAAAATATTATTTCAGTCAGCAGTAAAATGAAACAATACAATGGAAGATTAATTTCACCTCAGAGCATGCTGAGTGATGACACAAATACTCATTTCAAAAGATGCAAAAGGCATTGTGCCCCAAAAGATGGAGTGTGATTATGAGCTTAATGGGTTGTTTAACGTGATAAAGTGCCAGTTTCTAAATAGAAACTGTGCTTTAAATATTTAATCAAATTTTGAACAATCTCCCATTTTTTCCTTGGCTGAAAACAGACACCAAAAAATTGCATTTTTCTTCAAGCATCCAAGAACGTTGATACAGAAATTAAGCAGGAGAAGGAAGATTTAGTTAAATTTGAACCTATTTGGGTGCCTTCTAGTCAAAGCAGTGAAGTTTCAGTGCAGATCCCAGTGCCTTGTAAAACACATTTCAACCAACGATGAGATTAGCCCGTGCCTTTTGACTTTCCAGTGGCTTACGCACCTACGAGTGGGCTTGGAGGGGGGGGTCTTTCCCATGCATCCCCATCGCTCCAACGCCTCGCACCAAGTGTCAGTGTGGTACCGCTGCCACAGCCCGGCGTTCCCTTGCCAGCTCGCTGCCCTTGCCCAGAGAAAGGGTGCCAGCCCTAGCGTGAGGCTGGCAGCAGGACACACCAAATACACTGCATCCCACCACCTCTACCCTAACCCCACCGAGCAGGGACCCTTTGCCTCCCATCACACCTTCCGCGTTGCTGCCCTCTCCCATCTGCTTTAGCGTCCATCAATATTTCATTCCGTTCTCATCTCCAGCCCCTGGGATGTTCAGAGCATCCCCTGGTTTTCCTGGGGGCCGGACACCCCCAGCCCAGGAGCTTTGCAGTTTACTCTGCCATGAACAGCAGCCTCCCAGCGAGGTGGCTTCCCTTCTGCCCACACACACGTGGAAAAACCTACATCTTTCCATCAAAAGATGTTGCAAACACTTAAGAGAACTAGAAGTGAGATGACAAACAGTCCTGTCTGAATCCAGGCCAAGGCCATCAGCTGCTATTTTGCCACCTTGAAAAGGACAAGGTAAAACTCAGAGGGGTGGCAAGAAGGTCTGAGGGTCCCGCGGCAGGGCCCTGGTGTGACAGGGTCACCCCCACCCCGAGGGCTCCCCAACCTGCCTCTGAAGGACCCGGTGCCCAGGCGCTGTGGGAGCAGCAAGCTGATGGCACAGGAAAGTTCCTGGTGGTTTTAGCTTTGATCCCACAAGGGCTGGATGACCCACGGTGACCTGCCCACACTCACGATGCCACTCTGCTACCCCCGGCAGGCTCCGTCCAAGGACCAGGGTGTTTTGCAGCAGCCTAGTTCCAAAAACCCAAGAGGCTTTTTCCCTTCCAAATACTCCCCTGTGCCCTCCCCAGCCGTCACCTCCCACGGGAGAGAAAAGCTGCTGTCCTTTTTTTGCCAAGGCCACAGCATTGCACTTTGAAAGAAGAAAATGCCTTTGTGGCTGGACGTTTTATATCCCAATGACAGATTGCTCCCTGACTGCAGCAAGCCAGCATCTCCAGCACGTACCTCCAGCCCCAGCCTGGTGGAGCAGGGATGAGAGCAGCTCCTCTGGCAGGCACGGGGCTCGGCTGCGTTCGGCTTTTTGCAGAGTTGGGTCCTTGGCAGCCGGGAACAAATTAACATTCAAGCGAGTCTGTTTGGATAACAGAAAATGCAAAAACTCCACATGGCAAGTGATCCCTTTTAGAGCAGCATTACAAGCCTGGCAGACGTCCAACTGGCACAGTAGCTCCGAGCAGCAAATACACACCACTTAGCTGGTGGTGTGTAAAGGGCACTTCTTAACAATTTCCGCCTTGAAAACTGTCTTGTGAAATCTTCCAACTTGGGATGTATTCATACATCACCCGAATCAGCTGCATATCATTCACTGCAGCTATTAGTCCCAGCCTTTAAATAAATCTAGCATCTGTGTCATCCACAGCAGTAACGGTGTGACACTTTTTTTTAGTTTGCCTGTTTTCCTTTCCATTTGGCACAGACAGTTGGTTGATGAAAAGTCATGGATACTGCCTAGCGTGACTGGTTTTGCACCCTTCATTGTTTTAGTCATCAGAAGCTCCCTGTGTTTGGAGCTAAAAATCCCACTGCATTCCCATCTGTAATTTAAACTTCCCTAAAAGCTTCCTTTTCCCATCCCATTTTCACTAACGCCCTTGCTGGATCAGACTCCACAGTCGACTATCAGAGGTGTGCTGCTCCTTTATTTTATCTCAGGGTGTTTGAGCCGAGGTACCTCACAGCCCAGTCTGACTTATCTTGAAGGGACCCGATGGCACCATGTCTCTCCTCCACTGAGCTTCATGGGCACAAATGGAAGAATCCAGAGGGCAACTCCTCCCCAAAGCAGCTGCCTCGGAGCCCACGTCTCCTTTCTCAGGTGCCAGAGCACTAGCCATACCTCCATATAGAGAGAGTAAACAATCACACTTCTAGTCCTGTGCAGATTTGACTTGCCCCTTGCTAAAGGTTACCACTTGTAATTCATAGGCTTAGACCTTCTGGCAATTCTGCAGAGAGGTATACACACACACAGAGCATGGCAAACATGGCTTTTCCTGCAGGAAGATGCAATGGGAAAGCATCAAGCACAGCACGGCTCCTTCTCTGCCTCCCTGTGGTGACCCCAGCCTCAGCTGTCCTTCTAACACCCTTCAAACACACAGACATTGCAGCCTGCCCTAGCGGGTAACACATTCGAACTATTTTCTTGCTGCTGTTGGAGGAACAAAAGCAGCAGGAAATGGATTGCATGGGACACCCAACACCGGGGCATCAGGGCAAAACAGCCATAAGGCTGTGCTGGGTTTGGCTGGGATAGGGTTAATTTTCTTCATAACAGCTACTATGAGGCTATGTTTTGGATTTGTGCTGAAAACAGTGTTGATAACACAGGGATGTTTTAGCTATTGCTGAGCAGTGCTTACACAGAG